>PJEM01008317.1:0-84294 GCA_004023845.1 Helogale parvula
AATATAAATCACTTTGAGAATTAAGAACTAGTGGCTCGGGGCGCCTGGGTGGCTCAGTCAGTTAAGCCTCTGGCTTTGGCTCAGGTCAGATCTCACAGTTCATGGGTTCGAGTCCCGCGTCAGGCTCTGTGCTGACAGCTAGCTCAGGGCCTGGAGCCTGCTTCCAGTTCTGTGTCTCCTTCTCTCTCTGCCCCTCCCCCTCTCATGCGCTGTCTCTCTCTGTATCAAACATAAATAAAACATTAAAAAAAAAAAGAACTAGTGGCTCAGAGGAGTTTAGTAATTTGCTCCAGGTCACACCATTATTTTAATCTCAAAATTAAGCTTTTGAATACAATGATCTAATATTTTTTCCGAAGGTGACTAACAGTTTTGAAATTAGAAGATATTTCTTCAAGTCAAGTAATGATTCCCTATAACTTTTCATTGCTAATATGTATTTTTTCCTGCTGATTAGAGCCTCTCATAATATTGCCCCATCTTCCATCTGGAAGCCAAGGCAAAATCTGAAAAACAACCTTCAACAAGATATTATTTCTAGACTATTCTCTATCATGGTTGCCATTTTTTTTTAATGTACAAAGGCTTGTTAACATCCCCTTCAAAATGTGTTGCCAGGTTGGGAATGAATTTTTCAGTGTCAGCTAAACATCATAGAATATGATGCCTCCTTCATTATTACTGACTTGTATGCCATGTTCCAGTTTTGCAGCCTATGTGTTGTTTCAGCTTAGGTAGCAAATGAGTCTTACTAGTAAGTTCTGTTGAGCTTCCTATACAATACTGAAGATTATTAAGAACAATCAGTTTTTGTGTAATGCATTCTTTACACTGAAATGATCTCACACATTTCCCCCTATTAAACACAAAGAAGGGGGAAGAAAAGAGAACAGAGTTTTATCTGCTTTGACTCTTAGGAAGGGCCCAACCTCATTCTATAAATACCAAAGACTATTTTCCAGAATATGTTCCATTATTATCAAATGAAAGGAAACATCTATTCCTGCTCTGAAACACACCAAGTTTGCATGGCAGCGAAGACCCTGGGGAATTTCACCCATTTCAGAGAGGGAAAGGGCTAGAAGCATTGGGAGAATAGACATTTCAACCCACCCTCGATCACACGTGTGTGCAGACACATGCAGGCACACATACACGGTCCGTTTTCCTATTGACAATATTCAGAGACAGAGCTGACAGTGCACATGGACAACATACTGAACTCAACTACGTGCAAGAGCAAACCGAGAGGTCACTAGAAGAAAAGGCTTTCTGGGTTTTCAAGCGGGGCGTTCACATTTGTTGAGAGAGGTCCACAGCGGCTTTCAGAAATGACAGGTCCATATCAATACCTAATTAAAAGACAGAAACAGGGGCGCCTGGGTGGTTGAGTGTCCGACTTCAGCTCAGGTCATGATCTCACAGACCATGGGTTCAAGCCCTGTGTCGGGCTCTGTGCTGACAGCTCAGAGCCTGGAGCCTGCTTCGGATTCTGTGTCTCCCTCTCTGTCTGCCCCTTCCCCACTCACTCTCTGTCTCTTTCTCTAAAAATAAATAAAGACATAAAAAAAAGAAACACCCCCATGAATGAAACAGCTTTTATTTCAAATAACTTCTTGAAAAGTTACATATTATTCCTTTTTCTTTTTTTTGAGGGAGAGAGAGAGAGAGAGAGAGAGCATAAGAAGCACTGGGAGGGGCAGAGAGAGAGAGAGAGAGAGAGAGAGAATGAATGAATCCCAAGCAGGCTCTGTGCTCTCAGCATAGAGCCTGATGTGGACTCAAACTCAAGAATCTTGAGCCATGAGATCATGACCTGAGCTGAAATTGAGTTGGACACTTAACCAACTGAGCCACCCAGATACACCTAAAAGTTAAATATTATTCTTAATGAAATCCAAGAAGATGCCATGCCATTCAAATAATGACAAGATGCTAAGAAACAAGAGGGAATGAGAACAGGATATTTGGAAACAGAATACAACACTTTTGAATTAAAATATCAGTAGAGGTAGTGAATTATATTCTTGTATAGTATACACTAACACAAAAGCATGCCAGTAATTTGTTTATTTAATACTACATAGAAATGTTGAGGGAAAAGTAAGATATGGAGAGATAATGGATAGATCCAGGAAATCCATTATCTATAGTTTCTAGGCAGCAGGAAGCTACTGCAAGTGTCAATGAATTTTTCCTATAAAGGACCATAGAGTAAATATTTGAGGGCTCTGCAGGCTATATGGTCTCTGTCACCATTCAAGTATGCCCTTGTGCATGAAAGTAATGAATGTGGCTGTGTTCCAATAAAACTTTATTTACAAAATAGGTAGCAGGACAGATTTGCCCCATGCACTGCATTTTGCTGACCCCTGAACTATGGGATTGAGAGGAAATAATAATCATCAGCAACTTAGCATCATATTTAAACACAGGTCTGGATTCAAGCAGACCTGACTTTAAATGGCAGCTCGCTGACTTGTGTGACCTCAAACACATTTACCCCTCTATCGGCAATCTCATCTTTTGTTAGGAAATTTCTCACTTGATGTATAGCTAAGAGAAAAGCCTTATAATAGTCTATATTATTAAAATAGGAAAATTAAGTGGCATGTGAAGGAGTACATTTAATATATAAAGCATTATTAAAAATCAATAAGACAATGATAGACACCTACATATTTTAAAGGTGTTAGAATCAAGGAACTGGCAATTCATGAAAGAAGAAATATGTTAAATTCTTAATATGGTGAAAATCTAATTATATTTTCAAATACAATTGAGCAAATTGTCACTTTGATTCCGAAGGCCACAAATACGTGCACACCCTCTGGGACTTCAATTTCACTTCCAGAAATATGCCCTATGGGAATAATTTTGGCTGGGAAAGAATTCTCCTCAGGGATGCTTCTTACAATTTTGCTGGGAATCATTACCCATAACAATGATAAACAATTTAAATAGACAACAGTAGAGTTTTTGTTCAATAGTTAGGACATAACAGATACTCAGCAAAATCCTTAAAATGATGTCCTAGGATTTATTTTTTCATCTTTGCCATTCTATATTTTCTAAACTTTCTATAATATTCTCACATCGTAAAAAAACATAATAGATTTTCTTTTTTTTTAAAAATGTTATTAGAGTACATATTGGAATTTTTGGTTGCAAAAAGACACAGTGTATTCTTTACTTAATCAGAAACAGAATTTATTGTTTGGCCTTACAAGAGAACAGAGTGAATTTAATAGTTTATTTTACTTAATGTCTTACAAAAAAATAAAGATATGGCTGTATTGAGGGTCTGCAGCAAGGCTGCCTGAGTCAGATTCTCTCTCTCTGCTTTCTTCTGTGTTGGCCTTATTTGCGGGCAGTGTCAGGTGTAATAGAGAATTTCCAACTAACCTCAAGGCTGGCTCATTCAAACTCCAACTTGTAAGCATGAGCTTTTACGTCAGCCCTGTTTATAACAGAACCCACCTCCCACCCCTATCCCTGGCTCCAGCTTTAATTTTCTCCCTGTGTTTGGAATTCATCACCACTGGAATTCCAAATACTTGAGTAAGTCTCCCTCCTCTGTCTCCTTCACTAGAATACAGGCTCCCTGGTGGCATGAATTGCTTGCTTTCACTACAAGATCTCTAGCACCTGAGAGTTTTTGCACAAAATAAGTGCTCAAAAAATTCTTATTTAATAAGTGAATGAATGAATAAGAGGGTAAACCATGGAGGAAAGCAAGGAAAAGATAACATTAGGGAAACTTCTCTCAGTTAGAGAGCTTCCTAGCAGAAACAGGTGAGTCCCAATGGTGGCTTGCTCAAACTATACCAACAGCACATGGGGGGTCCCAGGGGGAACAGAGAAAGTAGGAACTTCAGAACGCCTGGGGAGACTGATAAAAATTCAAATACCTGAATTCTACCACCAGCCAATCACAAAAGTAAAATCTGAGAGTGGGGCCCAGGAATGTGCATTTTGTTATGTTCTCCTGTGACCCTTGAGTAGGTGAAATTGTGTGACTCACAGAGAAAGCATCCTAGTCACTGCAGGCTGACCTTGGAAACGCGGACAGCTTGAAAATGGCTTACGAACTCATGAGTTTCTTCAGCAGAACACAAGGGCCGATGCTCCTCAGGATCTGGCTCTTGGTGAAAACCAGCCCTTCGTTTGCTTTGCTTAAAATCCGTTCCCGTTATTCCAAGTCTCGGGAAGGGCAGTGCTGGCCGAGACCGTGAAGGGGTAGGATCATTTAATAATTTTATGAAAATTCAAAATAGGTTTGTAGTTACTCCTGTGTACTACTTATTTTAATCAAAGTGTTTACCTTGACAATGCAAGATTAAATGGAACACTAATTAAGGAATTTTCTAATTATTCTTCCTTGTCGAGGATATCAACGGCTGATGGGTGTTGAGCCCTGACAAGCTGAAGTACGCGCCAGTCAAAGCTGAGGGAGTAGATCAGGGCTTTGCACTGGCATTCGAAAGTGTTCCTGCCTTTCTCCCAATGTTTTCCCCACCTTCCTTTTTTTAAAATTTGCAATCACGAATCTGTTGGAAGTCAAACCATTCAAATAATCAGGATAACTTAAGGGACAGGGCAAGTGTCTCTGATGGCAGGACTCTTGATGACATTCCGTTATTAAACTTTTTTTAATGTTTATTTTTCAGAGAGATAGAGAGAGACAGAGCACAAGTGGGGGAAGGGCAGTGAGAGAGGGAGACATAGACTCTGAAGCAGGCGCCAGGCTCTGAGCTGTCAGCACAGAGCTAGACTCAGGGCTTGAACCTGTGAACTATGAGTTCATGACCCGAGCCACAGTGGGATACTTCACCGATGAGCCACCCAGGTGCCCCTGAACTTGGTTTAATAGAGGAAAATTTTAGAGTTGCATGATTAGCATGGAAAGATTCTGGAGATGTCTCAGCCAGCCAGGTATTTTTTTTTTTTTTCTGACACAGCACATGGGGAAAAATAACTTTAGGAGAATTTTGGAAACTAACATATCATCACTGTTCCAAAGTACAGATGCGCCTAGTATAAATATATCATGTAGGTACAGCACACACATATAAGCCAATACAATCCATCTATATGTAAAAATAATAATTAAAATGAGACAAAAACTAATTTAAATAGTACTGGCTACTGGCTCCTGGCAGCCTTGAAGAGAGCAGGAAATGCAAGGCACAAATCTTGTTCTCCCTGCTCGGGTCTCAACCTTATGTCCCTCTCCTTGTGTGCTGATGATTCTAATACTTAAAGTTAAGTTGCGTGTTGTTGGTTTGAGTCCTAAACACAAGTCACCTACATCGTCCGACGTTCACGAATAAATAGCAACTGTTCCAACACTGAAGGAAAACGAGGCTGTGCTGGATTTTCACAAAGTTTTAAGGCTCATTGTGATGCATGAGATGTGTGCCTTGTCTACTAACTAGAACGCAACCATCTCCACACACACACACACACACACACAGATCTATAACCATCAAAATAAACCGTGCCCTTCAGTGCCAGATTTTAAGATGAAGAGCTTCTCCTTTCCAACAATATTCATAGGAAATATTGCTCATTTGTAAGCATGGCTGGGTAGACCAGGGGTAAAATTGAATCTACAGTTATTAGGAATATAGAGGGAGGAGTTGATATGTGGGAGAAAAGAGAAGATAAGAACAGGGGCACTTGGCTGGCTCGGTCGGTGGAGCGTGCAACTCGCAATCTCGGGGTTGTGGGTTCGAGTCCCATATTGGGGGTAGAGATTACTTAACATCTTTAAAAAAGTTAAAAAGAAAGATAGGAATAAGAAGATGTTTGTTTACTACCATCACAACTTGCTCCATCCTGAAATTTATTAAATTCTAGTTTAGAATCTGCCAACAAAGGCAAGTTTTCCTTCCAAAATGGAATCATGTTAGGGCGTGAGGACCACATCTATCCACTTTACTAAAGACTAGGAAACCAACAGAAACCTCAGGTGCTGAGAGGGGTTTCTTTGAAGAGTCCTCTTGTAGGACCATTAAAGGGCAGCCAGGAGGGGCGCCTGGGGGGCTCAGTCGGTTGAGCAGCTGACTTCAGCTCAGGTCATGATCTCACAGTTTGTGGGTTCAAGCCCTGCATCAGGCTCTGAGCTGCCAGCACAGAGCCTGGAGCCTGCTTCTGATTCTGTGTGTCCCTCTCCCTCTCTGCCCCTCCCCTGCTCATGATCTGTCTCTCTCAAAAATAAATGTTAAAAAAATTATTTAAAAAAAAGGGGCAGCCAGGAAATATTCTGACCTCTTGGTGATTATTATTCTGAGGAAGAATCTTGTTTAGCTTCAGAGCAGAACCACTTACTTTTTTTCATCATAACCATTAAGAAAATGATTCTTCTACACATCTTGACCTTCCTAGCAAAGCAAAGGAACTTCTGGTTGACTTTCAAGGGCATTGGAACTCTGATACCATTCAAGAAAGAAAGAAAGTTTTTCCTCATATCTATTCACATAATTGGGCTTAATTTGCTAAAGGAAAAGAAGAGACTCAAGTAAATTTATTGTAGATTCTCCCCACTTGCCTTTTGAACACCCTGGTAAGTGGAGATATAATTCTGCAGGAAGGTCATGGCCATTTAAGCCCAGTCCAAGTCTGGCGTGCCTCCCCGCTGTTAGCAACAGTGCTGACAGCTGGGTGCAGGTCTGATGGGTGCACCAATGGCCTGTGATCTGCTAGTGGGCAGCTGCCCGCATCCTAGCTTGAGCCTTTGTAGAGTCTCAAAATCAACCTCAAAACCCCGCTACCGGTGGCCTCGGGAAATGGGCGCTCCATCTTTCTGGACTGCTTTTCAGAAAGACTTCTCTTCCCTTCTCATTAAAAGTAAAGTAGTTACAGGGAAGTTTCCAACGATATCCTTGCTTCTCACGTGGAGCATTCTTATAAGTTAGCCTTTCAAATAGGTCTTCAGTACTACGTTTGGCCTGTTGTTGTGTCTGGTTTGCATTACTACACGTAGAGTCTAACCAAGCTCAGTGGAGTCACTTTGCAAGCTTTTGCAGACAGAAATAGAGCCACAAGTCAACAATGTAGGTGAACTAAAAGCAGCAAATACTTAATTTCACTGTGAGGTTTCCTCTACGATTTTCCAGATTTTCTTCATCAATAGCTTACCTTTACAGGAAAAGGAAAATGCATTTTAAAAGGAAGCACAATTTCTTCATGTAAAGTGCTGCGGAACATTATAAAATGAACTCAGCAAAGTGCATTTCTGAAATGCTGACTCACAAAATAAGCCCTCAAATCTAGTTTTATTTATTAGGGCTCTTTGCTTTAAAGCAGCTAAAACTAACTCTAACTTAATTTTTGGAAGAATAGGGGGTAACTCGCAGATTCTGAAAGAAGTTTCCAAAAGCCGAATCACAGCTAAGCAAAAAGATAGGCAAAGCCTCTCCCCAAAGAACAGCAATACAAATGGACAAAGAAACACAGCCACTTAAACACTCTGGAAATTGAGCAGTTCTACACAACAATCTGAGAAGTGCCTGTTTGATTTTTCTTTTGTATTTTTTGAGGGGGGAGGTGCAAGTGAGCTAGCAGCAGAGAGACAGAATTCCATGAGGGGCAGAGAGAGAGAGGAGTGGAGCTCACCCGAAGCAGGACTCGAGTTTATCCAAAGCAAGGGCAAGCCACCTGAAGCGGGGCCTGAGCTCACCAGATGCAGGACTCAACTCGCAAACTGTGAGATCATGACCTGAGCCGAAGTTAGATGCTTAACCAACGGAGCCCCCCAGGCCCTGAGAAGTGTTTGCTCTTGAAAAATATGCTCAACTTTGGATAAAGAGTCTGCTTTTATCCAAATGGGTCTGCTCCCAGCCTATCCCTGCTTGGCAAGCACGCAGGTTTTCCAGATTGGACGGGTCATGGGGGTGGTGGCCTCTGTGTCCTGGCTGAAGGAACTCACGCAACTTGGAGAAGTGGCTGATGGTCACACCCAGCAGTCTTGTTAAAGTGACTCTCGAAGAGTTGATAAAATGGGGTGGGCCAATGGATACACTCCTTTTTAAAACTGCTAAATTTGTTGTGTGCCGAAAATACATAGGTTCCTAGAGGTGGGAGAGTGGCCGATGGCAAGTGAGGTGGAAATGCACCTGCCAGGGTAAGTTGGGGAAGAGATAAATCAATGGCTCAGGGAAGGAGCAGCAGGAATGTTTAGTTAGTTTGGGAAAACCCACCAGATAACTGTGTTCCGAAGGGGCCCGAAAGATGAGGCCTTCACCAAAGCTACGGCTGAGAGAGACACTGCATCATGAAGATGTTCAGTGGTGGCTGTCTTCAGGGCTAATTGTAGGAGACTCCGCTACTCAGCTGGGCTAATAACAATAGGGATCATGGAACCTGGGAACTACAGAAGCCGGGTGGCATTGCTTAGCCATCAGTAGTCTGGGGGACACGAGCATTGCAATGCATGGCAAGAGCAGCATCACAGCCAGAGGGCCAGACCCAGAGAACTGTGGAGATAATTCATAGAACTTATCCTCAGGGCCAAAGTGATGGATATCCACTAAGATACTGCTACACCTGGATGGCCAAAAGAACTCCAGCATGGAGGACTAGGAGGCTAGAGAAGGGGGCCTCAATAACATGTTACAATCTTGTCCTAGTTTCTGCAGCAGAGCCAGTGTTCGGACCAGAAGTCCTTGGAGTGGAGGAGAGGCAAGTGCCTGGGAGGAGAGACCCCACCCCGCCACATGATAACGATTCCTCCAGTCATCTTCCAAGGGATCTAGGTGAAAGACATTGGGAAGGGGAGAGGCAGACACACCCTCAAATGTTCAAGGGCCATCGGCCGTACCTCAGCTGAAATGATCTGCCACTCCCAATATCAAGCTCCCCTCCTGGGGTGGCCCCTAATGCACTGATTGGTCAACCGGGAACCATACAGCCCATCCACTTCATCCCAACTCAGGACACCCCCAAAGGACCACCCAGCCTAGAGATCCTCATGGGGCCATGACCGTATCACACACCCCTCCCCGTCTCCCCAGTCCTCTTCCTCCCTCTTCTCTCCCCAGAGAGCACTGTGCCCAGTTTCCTTCTTGCCTCCGTCTCAGACTTTGTCTGCCTTGTAGCTCAGCCTGAGATCATATACGCCCGGTGCTTTGTGAACTGTAGAGCCCCGTACGCATGCAAAGGATGACAGTTCAGCTACTGAGTTGTTGTTTGGTTGTTTTCTTAGCCACCTAGGAAACCAATATCTATCAGAACCGTGAAAACAGCAACCAGGACATTGTTAGGATGCTACTACTTAAGAAATCCTTTTTAGGGTGAGTAGTACAATGGCAAAGCCTATCTTTTAAAATTCAGAAACGAAAGAATGGTCAGCAACTGTGCATCTCGTTAACATTTTTATGTGAAAAATTAACGCCAAGATATCCCCCCCGTCTTTATTGCTACTATAAAGAAGGCCACATAGACCCCCAAATGGTCTTCCCGAGTGATTAACTATTTACATCTAGCTAACCATTCACGCTTCCACATTATGATACCTAAGGCCTTTATCTTTTACAGTGTTAGTAAAAAAGCAATATAAAAAATAAGTGAAATAAGCTAGGATGTCATTTACTTTTTCATGTTAAATGAGCCAGCGATTAGAAAAAAATAAAACTAGCTAATATTCTGCTCCTCCAAGATTTACAGCGTGTGATTGTTTATAAAAATACGCCTTTGACAAGAAGAGGGGCATATAAGCCACTGGGTTTGCTGAAAGCCCCAGTTCCCTTTTTCCTCAGCTTTATTGAGGTATGATTGACAAATAAAAATTGTATTTATTTAGGATTGGGCCACAAAACAAAAGGATTTCACATTCCTTTTCCCGGGGCATGTCCGCGGGGTCCCACACTTATAAATGAAAAAATGACAATATTTTTGACCCTGGAAACACAGGGAAATAAAACATCACTGACATCATATCACCAAGAAAAAGTCTCAATATGAATGTTCAGTATTTTTGGAATAAGTTAATTGTGTAAGCTTGCATTTGGAAAAGTCAGTTGTCCTAAATCCTGGGGATACATAAGATCTAGTAAAGACAATAGAAACGTGTTTTTGGTGTCTACTAAGGTACAAATTCAAATGGCCACAGATCTTGGCAGGTATTAAGACAAACAAACGAAAGAATGCATGTGAATCCGATTGGTTCTCATCCCCCATAAAGCAATAGAGCATGGCCCGGCTTGTGGTAACAGTGGCTAACACCTCTTAAAAGCATTCGGATTCTGTATTTGCACAATACATACACATAAACAAAACCCGATTGTACACAGACGAACAGGGCAGTCATGTGCGACCTCTGTTTAATATCGTATTCAAATCTTTCAGTGGGTGAGAACAATTTTGGTTTCACTTGGAGGCATGGGGAAGAGACTTTTAAATTGTTTATGGATATTTTAATCGTGACAAACTAGTTTCAAGCTCAGTGGGTGTAACATTCATCATTACAATATACTTTTGTACGCATGGGGGGTTCTGCTTTTATATTCCAGGACTGATTTCAGTTCTGACGCTAATTGCCTATTTCTATCTCATTGACAAATTTTTAAAAACTCAGACAATTTATTAAGTCTCCCTATACTTCATGTTGCTATGTCTCTAGGCCTAGAATATAGAGAATAACACAGATTTCAGTAGGGGCACAGGTCCTGAGTGAGATGCTTAGCTTTTACAAATGCCTCATAGCCAAAGGGCGCCTGGGTGGTTCGGTTGGTTAATTATTATATAATTATTATTATTAGCATTATTATTATTATTATTGGTTAAGCATCTGACTTTCAGCTCAGGTCATGATCTCACAGTTCATGAGTTCAAGTCCCACATTGGGCTCTGGGCTGACAGCTTGGAGCCTGCTTGGGATTCTGTCTCCCTTGCTCTCTGCCCCTCCCCCACCCATACACTCTCAAAAATAAACAAACATTTAAAAAAATGCCTCATAGCCAAGATGGCCAGGAAACCTCAGGTCGAGGGTACCTCTTATTTAAAGGCAAGCTGATACTCATACTGTTTTGCTCTATACTGCTGTCTTCCTCGATTTACTTCAATACTTCAGCTACAACAGTTATAATAAATACTCTGTGCAGGGCTGCATGGATGAGAAGAGGAAAACAGATGGAGAAAGTGATATGAGAACAGGGGTAGACAATGAAGTGGGAGCAGAAACAGCAAATACCATGTTATCTAACCTTTTTTAGTTATGCTAGGAAAGTTGCTTTCGGAAGACTTAGCTCATTTACTTAACAGAGTGATGTATATACTAACATGGCCCCATTTCACAGGTGAACAAATTGAGAAACAGAAAGATTAAGCACTTTGCCCAACGTCACAGATGGAGTCAGAAAGGAATTCAGGATTCAACCCAGGAGTCCAACCAGAGGGCCAAAGCTCTTCACCAATACAAACAATACAAAGTTTGGTGACTCACAGTGAAGAGGACTCGCAAAGCTTGCCACAGGTCACTGGAAGGAATGCAAAAGATCAATATTGACCTCAGCAGGTCAGAACATTGGGGACAACCAGAGAGCAGACCTAATCTATTTTTTTCTCCATCTCTGTATGTGGAATACGTACGTGTATACATAAGTAGGCTCCATGTTCCGTGTTCTCGGTTCAGTCCCATGACTGCAAGATCATGACGTGAGCCAACGTTACGAGTCAGCCCCTAAACCGATTGAGCTACCTAAGTGCCCCCAGATGTCACACTTTTTAAATAAAGGAAAAACTCAGCACCCCCCCCCAAAAATGAAAAACACAAGCCTAATGTTGTGTTTTATATATAGATATGAGTTATATATATATAGATATTATATATAGATATGCTTAATATATAAATATATTTTATATATGTATTTATATAAACAAATCACAAAAGCATTCAAAGAAGTATCTCTATGTGAAGAACAGTGATGTGATTAAAATGTCACAATGAAGAAAATATTTAATATTTTATAGGATTACAATTACGATGAAAAATGATCGTTTTCCTAGTCTTCAATCCAAGTTTGATTTTAGTTGCCATCCCAGGGCATTATTTTTTCCTGTTATTATTCTTTTGGATGGCATTGATGTTAACCGTTCTTTATCATTGCCACTGGTTACTAATGTGATCTTGTAAATAAGAAAGCAATAAATGCCACGTGGTCCAAATATGTAATTGATGCTAGTTGTGAGGTATAGGCTATATGACAAGATTCATAGTCCATTTTCAGATTTCCAAAGCTGATAATTCCTATAAAACAAAACCCTAAAACTTTCTTACGTTGATATCCAGAGGGCTCTAATTTATCAAAGATTAAGTCATATTAGAACATTCTTATATGTCTTCCCTTGGCTTTTCTCTATACGGAACTCTAAATTCTTTCAAATATCCCCTAGGCAAAGAGCATCAGATGATGCCTTTGACCTTGAAATGCCCATTCCCTGTAGCAGACAGCTGGTCGGCCACCAACGTGGCATGGTTTCCTTATATAGTGTAGAGTTATGTTGCAAGGGGAGACTGAAAGAACCCTGGGTGCAATCTCCAGGCCTCTCTACATCATGACTTATTCTCACAAATGAAAGGAAATATGTCACTTCCAGGCCAAAGTGGGTAAGAAAATCTGGTTTCTCCATGACTCGAAAAGAACGGAGTCACAAGAAGAAGGAAGAATGGGAGCTGAATTTATAAAATACCAATACAAGAAATATTATAAAATGCCAAACTTATATATATATGCCAAACTTATATATATATGCATTTAATATAAACACACACACACACACATATGATATATACTGATTTCCCTTCATTGGGGAAAAGAAGTTCTGAAAGACAAAAAATGAGAATAAAAAGAGCATTGTTGCTTTTCCTTCTGCTTTTCCTTAATACACATCAATGTAAAACTGGAGACGGTAGAGGCTACGGAAAATTTCTTGCACCTATTACTTGAAAGGACTGTCTCTGCTGATTCTTAATTACAGCTAGAACGTGAATATCTTGTGAGCAAGAGAGCAAGAAAGCCTATCAGTTTAGTATTTAAGTAGCAGTATTAATTACTCGTTTGAAGAAATGTGTGATTGTACAAATTGCTCAGTGATGATTACAAAGGAGTTTGCATTTGCAAACAAATGCCCGTGCAGTTTGCCTGGTAAGGGCCGCTCACGGCATTTAGGAAGTGTAGCCCTTGGAATCAAACAAGCATTTCTGGTGGGGAAGAGCACTGGGTGTTGTATGGAAATCAATTTGACAATAAAATATAAAAAAAAAAAAAAAACCCAAGCATTTCTTACAGCGCCTCCTGCTCTAGCATCAGAGGGGTTCTCTGTTGTGACTGTGTTCGTGTCTCACAGCTTCTACCTTAGTCTTCAAAATTTGCTCATTTGGGTACACCTCAAATTCTTCAGACTTTATGACCTGTACTGTTAATTCTTTGATGTTTTCCCCCAGAAGAAGCACGCTTAAAGATTTACGTAAAATCTTTCTCACGACCCCACATCTGCTACCAAATCTTGCCCGGTGGGTTTGCTCGCTTGTGCTATAAATTCCTTAAGAGACCTGTTTCTATTCTGGCTCTAATTCACCCCTGGTCTTCCCTTTAAACTTCCTTCCATATGACTGGTTTAATCAATCCACGAACCATTGCGTCTTCACGTGGTTATGAAGGAACTCCACATTTCTGAATCCAAGGTCTCTGTCCTTCTCTTATGTGTCTCCCATCAGCATTTGACACTGTCGGTGACTTCCTGAAACACTTTCTCCACTTGATTTCCTGAATCCTACCCTCTACTGATGGTCCTCTTGTCCCACTGGTCACTCCTGCGAACTCTCCTTCATTCTCCCTCTTCTTCTCCATAACTTCTTCATGCCCAAGGGTCTCTGATCTTACTCACCAGCCCTTTTCTCTGTCTGCACTCTCTCCTTTGGTAACCTCACCCAGTTTTCTAGCTTTAAATGGATTTATTTCCAGCTACATCTGCATTTATGTCTCCTACAAGCTCTGGGCTCTGCTTGCATACTTGACATTTAAAGACACTTACATGTGTATAATAGACAAGTATGACCTAACGTGTTCCAAACAAAACTCATGATGTGCCTCCACTGCCACAGAATTAGTCATACCCATGGCCTGCAGCATCCCAGACTTTCCAATTGCTCAAAGAACTTTGAAGTTCCCTTGATTTATCTTTCTCTCTCATAATCTCATACCTTATACCCAATATCAGGAGATTCTATTGATTCTGCCTTACACATATACCTGGAATCTGACCACTTCTCACCTCCACTGCTACCATCTTGCTTGGATCCACCATCTTTTTTACCTGCATTGCTGAAATGGCCTTATGATCCTTTCATATGGAAGGAACACCCTATCAGTCTTCTTTCCAAACTTTCAATGTCTTCTATCTCGGAGTGAAAAACCAAGTTTTCACATGGTCTATTTAGACTCAGATTGACTCTTTTTCCTCATCTTTCCACTTTTTCTTTGTTCTTTCTTCTTCATCCACTCTGGTCTCCATGCATGCTGCTTTTCAAATATACTAGACATATGCCAACACAGGACCTTTGCTCTGGCTGTTTACCTCTACTTAGAATGCCCCTCTTCCCTATATCCAAATGGCTAACTCCACTTCCTGTATGTCTTTGTTGAAATGTTATTTCCTTAAAAGTTTCCATACCATATGTTTACATTCATAGATCTAACAGGAGAACAGGAGAAACCTAATGGAGAACCAGAGGGAGGGGAAGAGGGAAAGAGAGTTGGGGAGAGAGAGGGATGCAAAACCCGAGAGACCATTGAATACTGAAAACGAACGGAGGGTTGAAGGGGGAGGGGGAGGAGGAAAAGAGGTGGTGGTGATGGAGGAGGGCACTTGTGGGGAAGAGCACTGGGTGTTGTATGGAAACCAATTTGACAATAAACTATTTAAAAATTTTACCCTATTTCCTTTCCCTGCAATGCTTCTTTTATTTTTCCTAGCAATTTTCAATCCTATACAGATTACACAGTTTACTGATTAATTACATCTATTCTGTGTCAACCGTAGCCCCTTCTGGAGCAAACCCCCCACGTGCAGGAATCTTTGCAATTTTTATTTGCTTGCACATCCTCCGCAGTTAGAGCCACGTCTGGAACAAGGCAGATGCTTAAAAGTATTTGTTGCAGGAACTGAATACTTGAATGAAGCAAGTATGTGAGTTACCAGATCCACTCATTCTTCCAAGCCATTGAACTTAATTGTTTGACTTGCGCATTGTTCAGATGAGTAGACATGGATTATCTAGACGTTTGAGCAATTTTTCAGTTGTTCATGTGAGTGGTTCTTGGTGTATCCAATTATTGAATAATGACATAATCTAATAAATACCAAATACTGAGAAAACCAAAACGTAGATAGGTCAGTAATTTGCTTAAAGCCATACGTCTTGTAGGAAACGCAGACTACATTTGCCTCTGTAACACCAATTCATTGATTCTCAAACTACCTGCAGTAGAACTTCCAACCCATGACAGAACTTTTATAAAGTGCTACATAGTAAAAATGAATCACCAGAGAAATAAAAATTTTAATAGGCACAAACACTGCAATGTCCACTTGTTTAGTATTAGAACTGATAGAGTTGTTGAATTGCTATACATTGCTAAATGCTTACCTTTTTTTTTTTTTTTACATTTCTTAATATTTATTTATTTTTGAGAGAGAGATAAAGAGGCAGAGTATGAACAGAGGAGGGGCAGAGAAGGAGGGAGTCACAGAATCTGAAGCCGACTCCAGGCTCTGAGCTGTCAGCACAGAGCCCGACAGGGTGGGGGCTCAAACTCATGAACTGCGAGATCATGACCTGAACTGAAGTCAGATGCTCAAACAACTGAGCCACCCAGGCGCCCTGTTGTACTTTCTGTTACTGCATTTGTCACATCATGAAAAGTAAGGAAGGGGCGGCATGCTACTGTGGGTCCTGGGGCCACACTCGGCGGGGCGCACCCTTACCTACAATGCCTATCATTTTCATTTTTTTCTGTACTCCTGACATGAGCTTGCAGACCCCACACATAAAACTGCTCTGTCACCACCTTGTTGCCATCTCTCCTACCCACATGACATAAACTATACCATATGCACCTTACTCTCATACGGGTAGGGTGGTCATGGAGGATATAAAATAAAAATATAACAAAAAGTTAAATACAGTTAGTTAGATAGGCATAAATTTGTTCCCCGGGGCCAAGACGGCTTGTTACTAGGCTGACTTTCCTGTTCTAGAAAGTTTCCCAGCAGTTAGACAACCCAGTGCCTGCGAACTTGGGGGCTGCAGGAGGCTGGGAGTCAGGGTTCTGCTCATCTCCGTGGCCACCCCTTCCTCACGATGCTCAACAAACTGGCCTCACATGCAGTAGCTTCCCTGTCTGACTTGCTGGAGAGAGCACATTTCAGCATCAATGACTGTGTCCAGTTTTGCAATGTGTTTAATCAAATCCACTGAATTTGCACAGCATTACAAGCAGTTCATTACCGTCATTTTTCCCACAGATGACTCGATTCCGCAGTACCACTTACCCACCTAACACCTCCTGGCAATGGCCAGTGCCAGCCATCGCCTCTGTGGTGCCAAAAGTAATAACTTCTGGTGCGGAGCGTGAACATTATGTTATTATATTTAATCTTTCCTCTGTGTGTTATCATTCAGCAGAACCACCCTTCAGGATTACAGAGAATCAGATGGCAAATAATACTGCTTCCGTATTGTTTTCTCCTCCCAGTTTCTGTGGTTTGCCGCCAACAATCAGCCACTCTCTGGACCCAAGGCAGACCGTAAGCTACTGCTCCGAAGCCTGATGATTGCTCAAGGCCTCACTGAATTGGATTTTTATGGCACGTACAGGTAGCACTGTGCCTTTTGCTGAGTCTCCCTACAATGAGTTTTTGAGATTTTTTGGCACGGAACACCATCTAAAGTATGGCTTATACAACGTATAATTTTGATTCTATCATAATGCCATATTTGGTTTCCATTCCTAAATTCCTGTGTGGAAGGAAATGTGGGATGAGTTGCATAAGCTGAGCGTAGCACCCTGATGAATTCCACTGTGAAATCTTAGGCAGACGAGACGTAGCTGATGACATCAAAACACCACTCAGTCAGCACAGGAGAAACAACACCAGCAGCACCAGCAGCAGCAAAACCCCATCCAAATTGGAATATAGCGTCTTGTTAGCAAAAGCTAATGGTTGGACCTGGGATTTTTATTTTTTAACTTTATGTCAGTGTTGCATAGAATTTTAGTTCCTTCAATTTTGATCAGACAGGTGTCCCTGGGTCTGAAAAGTGACTTCTCATTCATTTATTTAACATTCTGCCAATAAGGATCTATTAAGTGTCCATTATGTTTTTCTCTTTAGTATTTCAAGATGCCCTAATGCAATATTTTTCTAATGTGAGTTAATGGAACATGAGGTTCATGGGTTTTGCAAAAAGTAAAAACAACTAGATTAAACCAAGATAATCATGCTGATTTGTAGAACGGTTTCTCAGAACTGAGAAAATGGGCTACCGTGTATTGAGAATTTCCAAGTGGGGAATTTAACAGGACATATCAGTAGTGTTACAGTTAGCTGATGTCCCTGTCCTTTTGCATTTCCCTGTAGCCTATCTTATAGTATGAATATTTCTCTGGATATAATTGTACCTTTACATTCTGTTGCTCTCTGAATATCCATGTGACCCTGCCTCTGAACCTTGTCTATTTTCCCTGTGGTTAGGAGAGGGGTTATGACTAGTTTTGGCCCGTGGTCTTACGCACACCAAAGCAAAACAGGATGGGTATGAATTCTACAGCTCAGACCTTCCCCCCAGTGGCAATCCCAGTGGGGGAATAATGAGATGTTGAGGTTAAAAAAAGGGAAAGTTCTGGATGTCTAAGTCAGCATTTTAAGAAAGCAGCCTTGAAGAACAACAAGACTACAATGGCATTGGCGTGAATAGGAAATAAACTCCTATGGTTAGGTCGCTGAGATTATGGAGGGCGATGGTAGAGTAGAGCATGACTGATGCTGACCACTTTGTCCATAACGAAGCTGCCGTGGGTGACATTGCTTATCTACGGCCTGAAATTGTAGCCATACAAAATGGAGGGTCTTCCTGACCGTGATCACCTGTTCTTAATTTGCGTTCAGATTTTACAGCTCATCATTACTTAAGTATTTGGAAGAAAAAAAAGTTTGTTTTGAAAAGATAAGAGGAGAGTCAATATGGTAAGTTGTGTCTCCTACTATAGATTTCCAGCAGATGCCGCATATGAGACAGAATGTGCTAGAGCCTTTGAGTGCCCCTATGTGTGGCAGAGTCTTTCTTTGCCTCAGATAGGGTTGTTTTCACTCAATTTATGAATCTAAGTAAAAAAATAAATCCCCTTCACCTTCAAGCAAAACCTCTGGTCCAAAAGCAGTCGCCTGAAGAAAGAAGCCATTTTATCAGAAACCGAAGTATCTTCCTTATAACATCAACAACATTTATTACGTCCACTGGCTGGCAGGACGCTCTCCTGAGTTCCATGAGAATTTACATAATTTGGCCTCTGGGATTTTTATAGTCAAAAGCAACAGCACTTAACATTTCTCTCCATCCTGAACGCACATGATGAATGACATTCACATAAATGATGCATTTGCATGTTCAAACCCACGGTCGTACACCATTTCCAGCAAAAGTTGGCCATTCTTACTTTTCTACACCAGTCAAGAGAGCACATTGCAAGGCAGATAAGGAAGAGGGATATTCAAGGTACAGCCTTGGATGTGTCCTATTTGTTTAAAGAAATACTTTTAAACTCTGGCATTTTAATTCTGCAAGTGAAAACTTACCTGGGGTTTACAAAACAACTGCCCATTACACAAGAGTGATGTGAATGACAACAGTTAATATTTATGGAATGTTTCCCACTTACAAAGAACCACATCAAATATCATATGCACAGTTGTGCAGTTGGTGCACGGTTGATTTTTATATCAATTTACTTTCCTTAGTCCTCACCACAACCATCTAAAAGGGCATTATTATTTTCTCCCATTTTGCAGAAGAAACCCAGGCAGAGGGGAGCAAATACCTCATGCACGTGGCAATTAGGAGAATTAAGATTGTGTCATGGGCCAAGATGCCTCCAAAGTTCATATCCCTTTTACCGCACAAAAAGACGATAAAATCATGTCATAAAATAGTATGTCATAATATTTACGGGTGAGAACAACCAAGCATCCCTGGGTTACTCTTAGTTTACCGCTCGATCTTGGGAATCCATCTATCCCTGTTTCTGGAGGAGCTGGAGAGATTTACCCTAAGTCCCTTGCAACAGTAAGAAGTTATAGTTCTTTACGTGCTCACTTTTCACCGCACTGGGGGAACTGCAGAGACAAAATGGCACGTGGGTTTTTCTCCCATTTTATATCAGAGAACAGTTCTGTGAGCCGCACTCCAGGATTCAAAACATGGCTCTACCGTGACCAGCCTGAATTTCACATATTCCTTCATCCATAATTACTGAGTATGAACTCTGTGTCTAGCACCACTCCAGGCCATGAACAGACAGCACTGGGCAGGACAGGCCATGAGGTCATCCTTGCCCTCGTGGTACTTACAGTTCTGACGACAGGAGGCGGAGAACACACCACAACTGACTTCAGAGAATGGGAAATTACCTAAAGAAAACAATACGTGATAACATGAGCTACAGAAACCAAAAGAAGTTACCAAAAAATCACTGAAGAAAAACAACATATGTGTGGCATAATGTTAATGGAAAGTATAGAACATTCTACCAATACTGTTTTCTATGACATGAAAATATAAGATGCACGTAAATAAAACATTGATGTTTTCAGAATGACATTTGTGAGTAATTCGCTTCTTGTTTTGATATTATTTTCAAACTAGTCTATAATAAAACATTAATTTTATTTATTTTTAAATATTTTTTAATGTTTTATTTATTTTTGAGAGAGAGAGACAGACAGACAGACAATGTGAGCAGGGGAGGGTCAGAGCAAGAGGGAGACACAGAATCTGAAGCAGGCTCCAGGCTCTGAGCTAGCTGTCAGCACAGAGCCCGATGTGGGGCTCGAACCCACGAACCGTGAGATCATGCCCTGAGCTGAAGCTGGACACTCAACCGACTGAGCCACCCAGGCGCCCCA
Organism: Helogale parvula; assembly: GCA_004023845.1. NCBI lineage: Eukaryota > Metazoa > Chordata > Mammalia > Carnivora > Herpestidae > Helogale > Helogale parvula. Next base: position 20,188 of record PJEM01008317.1, read on the forward strand.
CAATAAATTTTAAATCTATTCCATTCAAAAACAATGTAAAATCTTCAATAATAGTTTAACAGAGAAAATTTAGGGGTGCCTGGGTGGCTCAGTTGGTTAAGCATCCCACTTCAGCTCAGGTCATGATCTCACGGTTCATGAGTTTGAGCCCCACATCAGGCTCTGTGCTGTCAGCTCAGAGCCTGAAGCCTACTTTGGATTCTGTATCTCCCTTTCTCTCTGCCCCTCGCCCACTTGCTCACGCATATTTTCTCTCTCCCTTTCTCAAAAATAAACATTAAAACTTTTTTTAAAAAGAAAAATTAGGAAAAAAATACAAAAATGAACAATCATGTAATGTTGATATGGACTACTCAGTTGGCATAAAAAAGGTAATAATAAAGACAGTGTAGCAATCACAGAATGTGATACAGTAAGAGAGTGCAGAATACAAACATATTTATGATAGCTATTATCATAACTATGTGATATTTTACATGCATAAATCAAAGAGATGCGCATTGCCCGGATAGTGTGTAGTCAGTTGAATAGTAGGGAAATTAGATTGTAGACAATATTTCTCACCTTTGGTGTTTACACAGTAATTATTAAACTGTTCAAATCATTTTGAAACAAAGCAAGTGTTCAAACAATCTGGAATGATCCTCACTGACTTCACTGAAGAGAAGCAAAGGTTTTCCTCATTTGACTTTCATATAAAGTATTTTTCTATCAAAGTTTTAATATATGTTGCTCTTACGAGTGGGCATCCTAAATTTCACATAAATTCATTTCCATACCGGTAGTTAATCATGGCCAGACAGACACATACTCCGGGCCGGCTGCTTAATCCATCAGAGAGCTGATCTCTTCAAGGTTAGCGACCAGGGGAACTTGACTTTGTTCTCTTCTGTTTATTTGTTGTCTATGAGGAGGTTACTTTCCTGTAATTTGCAAATTTTCTCCTCGCTGCAGTGTCTGGTACAATGGCTGAGTTTCTTCCCTCAGCTTGTGATGATAATAATTTTAGAATCTTTTCTACGTTTTCTAAAATTTCTTCCCTTTCCATTTCTTTGTATGCCCAGCAACTTTTGAACTAACTTTGGATACTATAATACATTTACTTATTTATTTAATGCTCATATACATGTAAAATCATTTCAAAATTCCTTACCCATTCCTTTATGAGAAACAGATTTACAAACAAAAGCCCAGTATTTTTACTTATTATTTTTAGAAATGTTTATTTTTGAGAGAGAAAGCGAGCGAGCGAGAGAGCGCACGCGTGTGCAAGCACACGAGGAGAGGGGCAGAGAGAGGGGGACAGAGGTTCCCACGTGGGCTCCGCGCTGCCAACACAGAGCCCGATGTGGGGCTCCAACTCCCAAACTATGAGATCATGACCTGAGCCAAAGTCAGACACTTAACCCACTGAGCCACCTTGGAGCCCCAAGCCCATTATTTTTAAAGGATTGTCATATGCCTGAAGCCTTAGAGCTCTCATCAAAATTCTGTCTTCCAAATTTTCTGAGGTTAGTTCTTTCTCTCCCCTTTCAGGGAAGTTCTATTATTCATTTGGGATACAATTAGGTTCATTTATTACTGTTTATATTCCTCATTGGGCTCCCCTCTCATCCTACATGATTTCATATACATACATATTTTGGGTATATATTTATTTTCTGTGGATTTTTTTCCATTAATCAAAAATCCCATTAACACATTAATTCCAAAAATTAAGTTAAGTTTCCAAAGAAACTTTGTTTCTAAGAGTCAAAGTCCTACAATACGGTTTACTCAGAAGTCTCGCCTTCCTCTTCCTGGTACTCTGTTCCAATTCCCCACTCTTTTCCACCCTTTCCCCACCCACCCCAGGGAGGTTACTGATCTACTTTGTTTCTCATTTATGCATCCTGCATTTCTTTTGCACAAAGGAGTAGATACATGTACCTTTTCTATAGCCCTTTTTCCTAACATGAAGGAGATTATACTGTAGCTACTTTTCTGCACTGAGCTAAAAGCTCACTTAGCAGCATATTCTAGAAATCACTCCAAATCAATTTCTGGACCTCATCATCATTCTGCCAGCTGCACAGAACCATTCTGTGGATGCACCAACTTCTCTGCAACTCCTGTCCTGTGGATGGGCATTTAGGTTTCCTCCCAAATTTTGCAATTACTAACAAGGCTGCCGTGCATGACCTTATGCATATGGCTGTCACAGAGGACCTTATGCACATGGTTGCCATGGATGACCTTATGCACATGGCTGCCACGAATGACCTTATGCACATGGCTGCCACGGATGACCCTATGCACATGTATTCTCATATCATCAGGAGTGTGTCCTCAGGGTAGATTCCTAGATATGGAACTGCACTGCAAAAGGAACAAGCATGTGAAGTTTTGCTAGATTTGGCCAAATTCCCTCCTGAGATCCCTTCAGCATCTTCCCAGAGCCACAAGAGGGAGAGTGCTTGCCTTGCCACACCCTCATCAACAGAACCAGCCATCACACTATTTCCTGCCAGTCTGATAGGTGATCCTGTGTCCACATTTTAGTTTTCATTTCTCCAGTTAGGAATGATTGGTTCTCTATAAATTGAAGGGTCATTTTGATATTTTCTTTTGTGAACTGTCCCTGTCCTTCCCCATTAAAAAAAAAAAAAGTTTTTATTCATTTTGAGAGAGAGAGGGGGAGTGATGGCATGTACATGACTGAAGAAGGGGCAGAGAAAGAGAGAGAACCCCAAGCAGGCTCCATGCTACCAGCACAGCACTGTGCTCAGTCAGGGCTCAATCCACGAACCATAAAATCATGACCCGAGCCAAAATCAAGAGTTGGACACTTGACTGACTGAGCCACCTAGGCACCCCCACTTTCCCCATTTTTAAAAATCAGCTGTTGGACCTTTTGTGCCTCAATCTACTGGGGACATTGGTTGGTTAATTGTGACATATGTTGTACACGTTTTTAGTTTTGTCTTTTTTTTTTTTATGTTGGAGAGAGAGAGGGAGAGGGCACACACACATGTGTGAGTGAGAGGGAGCAAGGGCAGAGAGAGAGAGGGAGAGAGAACCCAAAGCAGGCTCCATGCTATTGGTTCAGTGCCCGATACAGATTCGATCCCAGGAGAACTGTGAGATCATGACCTGGCCCGAAACCAAGAGTTGGACACTCAGTCGACTGAGCCAGGTAGGCACCCCCATGTCTAGTTGTCTTTTGACTTCATTTATGTTGCTGTTGTTTGCATGTGACTTTTTTTTGGTCATAATTAAGTTTATCAGTCCTTTCTTGCATTGCCTTTGGATTTGAAGCCATCATTAGAAGACTTTCTGTGCACTATGGACAAAGCAGAGTTCACCCATGTTTTCCTCTGGTACTGGCATAGTTTCGTGTTTTTACGCTGAGAACTTTAATCTGTTTGGAGTGCATTCTTATACACAGTGTGAAATATGGATCCAATTTTATCTTTTTTCCAAATGGCTACCCAGTTGTCCCAACACCATTTATTAAAAAGTTCTTCTCTATCCCAGTGCTTTGAGATGCCACCTTCATTATACACTAAGTTACCTTACATACTTGGAACTATTTCTAGGCTTCGCTTTCTATTTCAGTGGTGTGTTAGTCTATACGTGCCCATGTTTCACACTGGTTTAATTACAGAAGCTTTAGGTTGGATGTTTTAATGTCTGCAAGAAATAGATGCCCCTCAGAGTTTTTCTTTTCAATTATTTTTCCATGGCTATTCTTTTTTTTTCAATTTTTAAAAAAAATGTGTATTTACTTTTGAGATAGAGACAGAGCATGAGCGGGGAGGGGCAGAGAGAGAGGGAGACACAGAATCGGAAGCAGGTTCCAGGCTCTGAGCTGTCAGCACAGAGCTCATCGCGGGGCTCGAACCCACGAACGTGAGATCATGACCTGAGCCGAAGTCGGATGCTCAACCGACTGAGTCACCCAGGCGCCCCTCCATGGCTAGTCATATATATTTGTTTTCCCAGATGAAGTTTAGTATCAATTTGCCTAACTCCTTAAAATAGCTCATAAATGAGAAGTGTAGGTAAAAAGTTTAGGTGAGAATGATGGGGAAAAGGAAGGACAGAGAAAGGACATGCTCCCTTCGCAAGACTCTCACAGTCCAGGTGGGAACACAGCCAACGCGCTGTAACAGAGGTGTCAGTGGGCACCTGCTCTCTGCCCCGATCAGGGCAGGCTCTGAGAACAGAGCGGTGAGCCCTGCAGACAGAGGGGCCCTCGCCAGGAGAATGTGAGCAAGAGTCTTAGCATCATGAAGCACGGTTAGGAAGTGGTCCGTACATGTATATGCTTTTTTCTTGCTACAGATTCACAGGAAATAAAATAGAGAATTTCAAGACAACGTTAGAGAGTCCAAAACAGAACGCATCGTCTCCCCTGTCTGCCAAGTCATTCATCTCGACGTTGCTCCTGACACTCTGCTCTTTTTCCTGCCAACATCCCATCGATCACACTTGTCTGTGCCTGTCACTGCCTCGGTGCCTCCCAGGTCATCTCTCTCCAGCCCACTTCCTGGCTCCTGATCCACGCCTCCAGCATAATCTCTATGTAGACCATTGTATTCATGTCCTAAATTCGCTTTCTCTGTCTCTCCATTTCCCGCTCAGTACGCAGCAGCCAGAATGAGCATGATTTTCATAAATATGATTCCAATCATGTGTCTCCCTGGTGCCACACCCTTCAGTGGCTTGGGACCATCTTGGGCAAATGTCCCAACTCTGTTATCATGGATTTCTAGGCTCTACACAATCGGGCCCCTGCCAAACCCATGCTGTTGCTGCTTTGTCCAGTCACTGGCTTTCTCCAGCTTCCAGAAAGCGCCCTGCTTCTTCCAGGGGCTTTTCCAAGGCCTGTAACCTCCTGCATATCCTGCCCTCCTGCCAGTGAACTCCTAAGGAACCCATCTTTCAGGCTTAAATGCTTCTTTTTTTTTTAAACTTTTTTTTGATGTTTTATTTATTTTTGATACTGAAAGAGACAGAGCAGAGAGAGAAGGAGAGACAGAATCTGAAGCAGGCTTCAGGCTCTGAGCTGTCAGCACAGAGCCTGATGCGGGGCTCGAACCCACGAACATGAGATCTGACCTGAGCCGAAGCCGGATGCTTAACCGACTGAGCCACCCAGGCGCCCCAAATGCTTCTTCTTGAAGGAAGCCTCTGCTGTGTCGCATCCGGCACCTGAATTCCCTGCTCTGCATCTTAGTGAACGGCGGGCTCCTCCTTCGGATGACTTAGGACACGCTAATATTTATTGATTTAAAGAAGACAAGGGAGGGGCGCCCAGGTGGCTCAGTCTGTTGAGAGTCCAACTTTGACTCAGGTCATGATCTCATGGTCCGTGAGTTAGAGCCCTGCATCGGGCTCTGTGCTGACGACTCAGAGCCTGCATGCCAGGAGCCGCACCGGCCTTGCTGGATGACCCGGTCACAGTAAGGAAATGACAGATGTTGCACGGCTCCTGTCATGAGAGGCGGAACTGGTATCCCCTTCTGCTCCTACTGCCCATGTGAAATTAAGCCTGTTGCTATTGATTAGGCCTCACAATGTTTCAAATCAGGCCGATATTCGCCACACAATTACCCCATAAGAAAAGGCATATTCCTGCCCTGGCATAAGGGATTTTAGATCAAAGTGCTGCAGATGTTTGCTAAAAGGCTCTTCTAATGAGCTTGCAGACCAAAACATAAGGCGGGCTAAGAACACAAGAGTTACAATTAACTCTGGCCCGGAGAAATAGAGCCTAACTTAAGATAAGAAACAGATAAGGACCAGACATCAGTTGCTGCATATATTTTTGCTGTTGAAGTCCAAATACCCTCCCTTGACTGACTTCAGCTATGAGGATGGATAAGAAACTAGAAACCCAGGTGCAAGGTCAACACACAGGGCCCCCGTGATGCTTCCATCAAGGGAAGGGCTTTCTCCAGCAACTTGTTAACAAACATTCTTTCTTTTGTGGTTTATGAGCCAGATAAAATAACTCCCAGCCTATCTTTATACAATTTAACCTATGTTTTAGTTTTAGCGTTACTAACTTAAATAATATGTATATTATCCTGGTTTTTTACTAAAAACATCTTGTTATTCTCTTAATTGTAAAATTTACCTTACTGAGTGCATTACATGATTTAGTTATAACATGTTAATTAAAAACAAAGTCATAATTATTGGCCAAAACCCAACCCGTACAAAATAAGATGGGTTTATTGCTTTCTTAACCTTGGGGGCTGATGTCAAGAATAAACTGGAATGGTTCTACAAAAATACTTCTGTAAAACCTGTCTCTGGACACCTTTGATGATTAAAACACCTTATCACTAAGGGTTAAAAACTAAATAATTTCTATTTTCTGATGTCATGTTATTGCTTAACCAATAAAGAAAGACATCAAAGCAGACTGAACAGAGATGTCTGCCTGGTGACTAAGAAAGAAACGTGCAGCTTTCTCATTTCTCTCTCACCGACACCGTCCATCCTTCAGGGGACCCTGGACCTGCTGGAGCTGGACTCCGGCACCTGCAGGCTGCTTCAGATTCTGTGTCTCCCTCTCTCTCACTGCCCCTCCCCTACTCGTGCTGTCTTTCTGTCTCTCTCAAAAATAAATAAACATTATAAAAAATAAAAAGACGAGGAGAACAAAGAATCAGTCGAGCCCCAAACTGAAACCTCCTAACATCTGAGCGGTATAGTGTTTGCAGAATTTTGGGTGATGGCGTTGATGGGGTAGTTGCTGTGGAAAATTGAATAAAGTTTACTAACTTGCAGATAGACTCATTTAGATTTATGAATTTAAAATGTATACCTTTTTATACAGTCTTCTATAATTACTGTGGTTTGGATTACAACTTGCCATTTGAGATTTTTATTTCAAGCACTCAAATAACAAAAGGCGACCGTTTCCTACATTATCTCCAACACTGCCAGGTGTTCTTCCACCATCAAATTGTTAAAGAAAACACACAAAACATATGTTTTCCATTGTTCCCTGCATAATCTGGAGCTATAGAAATGCAGGATGCTTACACTCTCAGCAGAAATGAGTGAGCATGAAATATTCATGAGCTTGGTGTTTGTGATTATTAAGTAAAGGCCAATTCTGGTGAGTTTGTCATTTTAGAAATATGTAGTTATTTATTAAATAAATATCTGTTCTATGATAGATCTCATTATAATAGAAGCCAAGACAGATTCCTCAAGAGCTATAGTGAAGATTCCTGAAAATAAAGCACAGGAACCCCAGGAAAGAGAGATACATTCAGGATTTAGGATGGCCCATACACCTCGCCTTCAAGGTCTTAAAAGCGTATCAACATTTTTACTACAACATTCAGTAGAGAAGCGGCATTTGAGGCGTTGGCCCTTGGAGACAGCCACACCTGAATTTGAGTCTTCTGTGATCACTTACTAGTTCTCACAATATTGGGCAAGTCACTAAATTGTGCTTAGTGTCCATTTTCTAACCTGGGAAATGGCAACAGTGATGCACAGCGTCTCCTAGGGTGACTGTCAATGCGATGGGAATAATCAAATGCCAAGCGTTTGTCTCAAATGTGTCCCACTTAATAAGAACCACTGCATGTTAGGTATCATTTTATGTTGACTACTTATTTGATCTGATGTTTTCTCCTACAAATTGCCATTAATCCTATCCAGGTGAAAACAAAGTGGGGACAAGCCCTAGGTCGAACCTGCTTATGTAAGACCTAGAGCACAGAACATATAGATTTGGATTCCAAAGAGCTGACATTCAGAGGGGACTCTGTGACTTCCTGTCTTTGGGGACTTCAGATCATGGAATCCCATTTCCTGGTTGATAGCAGGAGGATGACGCTTGATTGGCCGATATAAATTTAATGAGAGCTGATGAATCAAAATATTTTCTACATTGTGTGTAATTGTTCAAAAACATGGCAGCTTGTGTTATTTAAGTCTTTAACGTTTATTGAGCATCTGCGCTTTGAAGGGACCATTTTGAGTTGGCTGCTAGAGTAGGGACGCTTCAAACGTCCGGTGCCCAGAAGCCCCTCCCCATTTCTCCCCTAAGAAGAAAATAAACTTCGGTGCTCAACCCCCAGCAAATCTACCATTATAACTTGATTGCTTGATATTACAAATATTGGCACAAAGCACATGTCCACAAAGCACCAGGACAAAGATGCGCAGCGAAATATCGAACGTTTGAAACACTGCTTCAAACAACAAATAGTAGGAAAAAAGCCCAAGACTCATGGACAGCAGGCAGGATACATTAACATGATTCATTCATTCAAAGGAATAGTATGGGCTCTTACAAAGAATGAGAGGCAGTGATTTTGTACTGAGAGGTAATGCTTCACAGGGGTTTGGGGCATGGAGCCTAGTTCAGATCACATTCCAATTCCCACTGTGTGACTTGGGGCAGGTCACTTCCCTGCTCCTTACCTCCGTTTCCCTCTCTCCCTAAGAGAGACCACTAGCACATCTCCCAGAGGATGTGGGAAGGATCACGTGGAAAGAGCTCAGAACAGTGTTAGGATCAGAACATGAAGCGTATACATGTCTGTTTGGTGTCCTCATCGCCATCATTGTCTCAAAAATATAATTTTAAATAAAAACCAACATGCACAATTATGTCTACATGCTGCTATCAATGTATAAAAAAGCACACGGCAGAAGATGGGGAGTAGATGTCTGTACTTGGAACACATATTCCTTTTTTTTTCCTTCTATAGTTTATTGTCAGGTTGGTTTCCATACAACACCCAGTGCTCATCCCCACAAGTGCCCTCCTCCATGCCCATCACCCCTTTTCCCCTCCCCCCCACCCCATCAGCCCTCGGTTTGTTCTCAGTATTTAAGAGTCTCTTGTGGTTTGCCTCCCTCCCTCTCCTTAACTATTTTTCCCCTTCCCTCTTCCATGGTCCTGTTAAGCTTCTCCTCTTCCACATATGAGTGCAAACATATGGTATCTGTCCTTCTCTGCCTGATTTAAGAACACATATTTCTGACTAGGGGATTTGGGAGTGAGGAAAGGAGAACTGGACCAAATTTGAAAAGAAAAAAAAAAAAGACATTTAATTGGAATATTGACCAAACACTATCTCTTCCAAAAATACAGTAAAATCAAGCTAGATAAAATGAATAGACACAATCATTAATTAAACAACAATTTAACGTTTTCACCGTCTCTACCATATGGGCCACATGGATGAGCCTAATGTGTGTGTGTGTTACTGCCGTGAGATGTCGTGTTCTGGAATCCATGTTCATGAGAGTAAGGCAGGGTGAACCCCATAAGTTCTTGTCTAGATCATTGGGGAACCTTGAATATTTGCAGCGATCAAAGACTCTGGGACCAGGAGGCTCAGGTTCAGGAAGGCTGAGCCGTGGGGGATGGGCTCCTCCGACAACGTGATCCCAGGCCCCAGCGCTCAGGCGCTGTATGTGGGGAGGCCCCAGAGCACTGCCTGAAATAGGGTCAATGGGAGTCTTTCTCAATAAATTTACAAGCCCGTTTTATTAAAGAGTTGCTTCTTTGAGGCCTCTGCAGCTATTAAACTAAGGAGAAAAGCGACTTAAAAAAAATTCAAACTACCCTCTCTACCTTCCTTGAACAGCACATCCATTTATGTAAATTGTTTTTTATAAGTAGCCACAAAGTCACTTAAAGCATTTTATTTAATCCGTGTGGGCGAAGCCTCAAGGTTTCAAGCTTTTGTGTTTGTGCTGTATGGCTGCTTTTCAAAAGGTGCTTGCAAGCTTTTCCAAGAGGCGCTGTCGGCCCGCAAGTAAGCCAGAGCCGGATCTCATCCTTGAGACAGGAGTCTGGACATGACCTATTTGTAGCTTTGGCAGCAAGGCAGGCGATCTTGGGGGACCATGTTTCAAAGCACCGCACCCCCTCTCCACTGTCGGTGATACAGGTTTCTCCTGCCTATGAAGGCATAAGACACCGTCTGGATTCTGCTTCTGGGGAACACAGCGGGACCCACAGGAGCGTCTGCAGGTCCTTCTGGTTCAGGGTGCATGAGAGGAGCACAAACGCTTGAAATCTGCACCAGCGTGGCTTTCCACTTGCTGTTCCCTCTGATCCAGATGTATTCCCATTACTTCCTCGGGTCTGGAGACACAGAGCTTGGGACCTCGCAGTGACTCTATCTCACTAGCTATGTGGCTCTACACACACTAGCTAACCACCCCTCCCCCGGGCCAAATGTTCCAATCTGGATAATGGGAATCAGTAAGTCCACTCAATGGATATGTGAGTTGTTATCCTGTGCAGGACGTGGACTTCTGTAGTAGCTGCAGACACTGGTGACAGAGGTATTAAAAAAAAAAAAAAAGAAAAGAAAACCTCAGGGAGCCTTCATTCTACGGGATCTTAATGGAATATTCTTCCTTAGGTCATTGATAATGACGGAAGCTTCTTTCCAAAGTGATAGAGAATGGTGAGATTCTAGATCAACGAGGGTTTAAAAGGATAATGCCTACTTCCAAAATGTGAGAATTAATCAAAACAATGCAATAATGCCGTGGGCAGTGCCCAGCACTACACAAGCATATGGGCATTTTTCATCTCAGCCTGATTTTCAGTGTCTCAGAGAGGCCACCCAGCTGGTTCCGATCCCTCTAGTCCAAGCTTTCAGAAAACCTGGTATCGCTCCTCCACGGTGCTACCATAGTGGTGATTTTTTATTGACTTGGGTAATTATTTGATTAATTTTTCACTCTCCCACTGGATCTTGAGCTCCATCAGGGCAGGGAAACTGGATATTTTTGCTGTGCTTGTCCTCTATTCTCTTCCAAGGACGTTGTCCAATGCTAGGAAACACTCGCCTTTCAATGAATAAATGACCATATTGAACCACTCTCTCCCTTTCATTTTAGACAAGCAGACTAAGTATTTCCCTTGGGTGACCAAGCCAGGATCTAAATTTCCAAATCTAAATGTCTATATATTCAGCGTTACTACAAGATAACTCACGGCGCATCAATTGCAGGACCGGACAGGTGCCATGGAGCTTGAATTTCCAAGGGTAGTGCTGCCATTTTCTCTGACCTAGGACCACTGCCCGATCTCGTTAAGGTTTTTAGTTCCTGCTCCATCTTTTGTGTTATGAACCATTGTGAATACGTTTAGCTCCATGACTAGCTTTTGATGGGCTTAATAGGCTTTATAAGACGTAGAATGGAGAAATTGTTCCCCAAATTCTTTTGGTGCACCCCCTAGCACATTCTTTCATAACATCTACCTGGCAGGTGCGCTGGCCATACAATGCATTCAGCAATAATTACCTCTGAAATCCTAAACCACATACTGTTTTAGCACCTGGGAGGGATTAAGCTGAATGCCCATGTTAGCTTGAAGCTCAGACTGAAGAAAAAAGAAACACCTGCTTTTGACATTTTAACAAATCCACGGGCATATTTTGTGGACTGCGGGAGGGCGCAGCCCTACCACGCTACCCCGTGTTCTATACTTCTCTTCCCCTGTGAGCTATTGTCTTCCCTGGGATTTGCCCACACTCCATTTTCAGTGCCACTCCAAACAGCGTTTTCATTTTGGATCTATGGAAGACCAAGGTCGTGTCAGAGAATAAAATCAAATTAACAGGGTCAAGCATTCACGACAATGAAGGCCAGATAGGAATGTGAACTTGTTAATAAAGGAGCAACCTTCAAGGTTTTACAGAAACAGAAGGAAGGGAATGCAGATGAAGACAGGCTAGAGGGCTGGCTGACCAAACCTGGAGTCCCACAAGAAACATTCCGGCAAATAGTAGACACTCAGGGTTGTGTTTGAGTAATTTGAATGGGACCAGCTGTCCCATTTGTCCCAGACATATGATTTTCAGTGTTAACACCAAGAAAGCCCCAGAAAAACTAGAATAAGTGGGTTACCTTAGATTAGCATATACTGACTTTGGAATTTTCTGATAGCCTCGACTCATCCAACTAGCACCCTATGACAACCAACATCTCACATAGGATCATGCGTCCTTCACTCTTCCTCTCTCTTACCTTAAAGTTCAAAGCCTACGCCCATACTGTGTCCCTGTGGACAGTGCCCTTGGAGACGGGAATGATACGGACCAAGGAAGAAAGAAGTGTTACTCTTTGATATATCCAACATACTTTTTCTTCACTTTTATCCCCTTTCCAGCAAAGAGATGTGGACCCAGACATCTAAGAGCTTTTAAAATGTAATTTCAAAGGCAAGGCTGATTCTCTGAAAAGTTATCAAATGCACTGTCCAAGAGCTATTCATGCTCAGAAAGTGAACGGGATGCCCATGGCACCATGGTATGACTCTTATGGCATCTGGGACATGGAGATGGAGAGAGTCCGTGACAGAAGGGACACAGATGTAACTCGAAACGGGAAACTGTACAGCCTTGGACACTGGTCCCTCGAGTATGGTTTTTACTCTTGCAACTAGGAGTTACTTGAGTCATCAACGACAGAAAGGAAAACTGAAGAAGGCAAAGAATTGAAATCATAGTTGAAGAGATAAGATTACAGTTGCTACATTTATAGTCCAGAAGGTGGAAAAAAGGAAAAAGCTGCAAGGTAAGGAAAGGAAACTGATCGGAGTTCCCTCAGGGCACCAGTAAAAGGAAGCAAGAGACTCCTACATAGGAAGATAATGATACCGACAACAATGGCCAGAAACTAACAAAGTTTTGGGCTTGATACTACACAGTTACCATGCAGCTAAAAGATCAAAAATCAAAACTCCTCCGATCAGAGCCTGTGGATGGGCAGCTCAATCCACTCCAGGAATTCAAAACAAAGAGGGTGTTCCGGAGGAAGCCACAAACAGAGCATGTGGCTCTCTTGCAAAAAGCAAGGTTTCTGTGGCTGGCCCGGTCTCTGGGCACACTTCTTACTCTTCGCTTATTTGGCATTTCATTGGACCTCAGCAGCATCACCACAGTACCAGGAAAAGCTAAACTGGACTTCAGTCCAGGAACACCATCACCCGCACAAACCCAGCCGTGTTCCCTCAGGCTGCAGTGGACAGGAAGTCAGGGGGCCATTTTCATAAGGGAAAAAACAGCGGCAGGAAAACCCTCACGTGCTTTCTTAAGTAATAACCATATGCAGCTGAGAAACAAACCATGCATCAAATCCTTGATTGTTAGCAATTGCAGGGGTAGATAGAGGCGCATTTACAATGTTGCTTTAACACTCCTGCATTGTGCCTTGTGCAAGCCTGCTTTTATCATAGGATATCTATTCTGCCACAGTCATGGGCAACATTCAGCATATATGTATTAACTACCCACTGTATGCTGTGAACTGTACTGTAGGCACTGAAGATAGAGCAGTGGATAGAACAAACAAAACTTCTGTTTGTGGAAATTACGTTCTAATGGTCCACACTGGCTAAACACAAATATACAATAGACATTATATATATGCACTGCCATAAAAGAAAGAATAAAGCACGGTAAATGAATAGTTTGATAGGAGTCATATTTTAGGTTGGTTGGTCAGACAGAACCTTTCTGGGATGGATTGAGTCAGGATGCATATACCAGGATATGTAAAGATTCTCGGGCAGAGGGAATAGTGAGTGCAAAAGCCCACATACTTATCATATTGGGGGAAGTACAGGGGGACCACAGAGGAGGCAGAGCCTTGGACATCTATGACGCATATTCTAGTGTGGTTCCTCTCGGCAATTAACCAAAGATGAGTGTGGTGCTTACAAGAGAGAAAGCACAGAACTACATGACAGTATGCTCCTACTATTTCATTCATTCATGCATTCCTTCTTCCATGCATTTGTTCTATAGGCATTTATTTAGCATCGAATGCCTCTCCAGCACTGTGCTGAGTTTTGGGGGAGCAATGTGAATGAGGCACAATCCCCATGTTCAAGGACCGAATCTCGCTGACGAAGGCAGACAGATGATTACAAAGTGATAAGGGAAGTGCCTTCGCAGTCATTGATGCAAAATGCTCCTTGGGATTTGAGGAGTGCAGGTCAGCTCGGGAACTCTGTGACAGAAAGTGAGGATTGGAATCCAGTGACATCAAGGAAAGCATGAGGAGGAGCTTACCAGGCAAAGGCGGGGCAGCAACCAGAGTGGGGAGAGGGAATTGTAGGCAGACGGATGTTGGATTAAGGGATGGAGGGGTTGGGGACGGCACAGCAAGTACAAGGAATATCAACAGTCTGGTGCCGTGAGAATGATGTCTCTGAAATTCACGAATGACTGTATTCTTTGTCAACAATACAGAGTTTCAGACCCCTCCGTTGGAGATGTTGATTCAGTAGGCACACGGTGGGAGGAGGTGTACGTATTGTCAGTACCCCTGGAGAACCTGGAGAACTGTGATCCCTAGGAAGACTGAGATCTAGAGGATAAAGGAGAGCGGGGATGGGGAGGTGGGCAACTGGAGAGATGGACGGGATCGGAAAGGGCGCGCATGGAACATGCATACGAAAACACATGGACTTTGTATGCCAATGATTAAACTTCCTGACACAGTTTAAATGAGGAAGGAAGGACAGAAGAGAGGAAGTGATAGGGAACAGAGAATGGAGAGGACTAACAAAGATGGATTACATTTTACTTTGGCAAGGAAGAGAGGAAACCCTCTCAAACACACACACCACCCTTTTCTATTATTTCATTAAAAAAGAGAATGTTTTAAATACCCCAAAGTCAAAAGACATGATCTCCCAAAAAATAAAAATATCGTACTCGCTTTCTGTGCTGTTATACAAAATCACCACAAACTTGGTAGTTGAGTGTAATACAACTTAACGGTTCTCTAGTTCAGAGGTCCGAAGTAGATCTTAGTGGGCTCAGGTAGAGCTGCCGGCAGGGCGATGTTCCTTTCAGAAAGCTCTAGGGGAGATCTCTTTTCTGGCCTTTTCCAGCTCCTAGAGGCTGCTCACATTCATCAGATCATAATCCCTCTTTCTGCCTTTAAAGCCAGCAATGAGCGGTTGAGTCCTTTCATGTCAAAACTGAGGGAGGTTCTTCATTCTTAAAGATTCAAATGATTACACGGGGGGCGCCTAGATCATTCAGGATCAACTCTAGGTCTCCATATCTTTCGCTTCTGCCAAGTCCTCTTTTTACCATGTAAAGTAACATAATCACAGATCCTGAGAATTAGGAATTGGACACCTCCCGCAGGCACTATTCTGCACGTCACAACTATGTTAACTTGAACAAAAGATAACATTATGAGACGCTCCTTCCATTGTCCTTAGCTTCCTCACCTCACCTTGTACCAGCAATGGCCCCATTAGGAAGGGACCTCCCTGGTCTGTAGGAGAGCACTGAAGACAAGTTTACATCAGCACCAGCAAAGGATCTCAAGCCTGAGAGTCACAGGGTCACATCTCTTTCAGTGACAAGATTTCTGCAAGTATCCAGTTAACTCAGATATGATATAGTTATTTATCAAAAAGAGGCAACTTGATTCTTTCCCCACTCTCCCCAATAAACTTGGTAAGTTCCCTCAGTGTTATTTTATAGTCAATATAAATTGATGTCCTTAAGAACAAAAGTTTTTGGGGCGCCTGGGTGGCTCAGTTGGTTGAGCGTCTGGCTTTGGCTCAGGTCATGACCTCTCGGTTTGCGGGTTCGAGCCCCGCGTCGGGTTCTGTGCTGACAGCTAGCTCAGAGCCGGGAACCTGTTTCAGATTCTGTGTCTCCTTCTCTGTCTCTCAAAAATAAATTAAAAAAAAACAAACAAACAAAGAACAAAAGTTTTCAGGAGTTCTCTCTCCATGTTACTTGCTGAGGTCTCTGCTTTAGACCATCTCTGGAGTTCAAGTTTGTAACATGTAACAGTAGTTTTGTGAGTAAGTGTCCTGTCTGTAGATACTGCCTTTTTGTGAGGAAGTCTTTGTAGATTTGCACTGACGCAGACAAATAAACCCAGTTAGCACAAAAGCTGGTCGGTGCAAGTATATTATTCACTTCTTCCAGGGAATTTTTTTTTAAATAACATCTCGCTGCATAATAAATGAACCTAAAGGGAGGGAAGGAAGTTCATTTAGAGGCAGGAGAGAGAGCACAGGGATACATGACAATATTTAATAGTGGAGAGAAATGACTGAGCTCAGCATAAAGTCTGGTGCCTCTCAATCACCCCAGAGTTTGCAAGCTTCGTCTTAGTCCTTTGTGACAGATGAAGTTTAAGAAAGTGTATTTATTTTTACGGGTTCCCTTGACTTTGGTTCGGAGTCACGTTGCTTCGTAGGCGTTCAGAACAGGTTGCACCAGGAGTGCCACTTCGGCATGCAGATTATTTTGAGTTGAAAGTAATCAAGGCCCCAAGTCTCAGGAAGAAGTTTGACCTGCCCTAGATTTGCCCAACGGGACTTGGATAGAGGACCTACTTCAGGAAGAGAGCTCTCACTGTGGATAATTGATCTATATTATGAACTCGGTCTGATAGGCAGGGATTTGGTAAAGTCTATTTATTAAAAGTCCTCTCTATGTTCCACTGCTTCTGTGCGGCCCAGCAGACATGGGGTTACCAGACATTTTCACTTTTTCCTCTTCCTTCTCTTGGAAGTTCGGAGCCCCCACTCCCTTCCCCTAAGCTCAAGATGACTTCTGTACCTTATTTCGCCTGTCTTTGGAATCTCATGTTTATATGGATTTGTCTTTCTCCTGTTCATTTGTCTCATGTCAATTTAATTCTTAGACCAGCAAGAAGAATCTTAAAGGGAAATGTAACATGTTTTCTCCCAACTCTGCTGACTCTCAGTTGACTCTTGCCGCTGCAGGGGCTGGGAGCACAAATCTCTGAACAGTCGAAAATTCTCGTATAACTTCTGACTCCTCTAAAACCTAACTACCACCAGCCTGCTGTGGACTGGAAGGCTTACTGATAACTTTCGATGAACACACCTTTTGTAATGATGTATTATTTATTGTTATGGTAAAGGAAGCTAGAGAAAAGAAAATGTTGAGGAAATTATAAGACAAAAACACAATACTGTACTGGATGTGTCTGTGTGTGTATGTGTATCCATGTATAAGTGGATCTGCACAGTTCAAACCCATCATTGTTTCAGGGTCAGTTGTATTTGTTTCTTAGCCCAAGCGTTAGGGGGAGCACAATTATGGAAAACATCGGTTGCCCAGGCTGCGATCATCAGAGTCGCCTGTTTTGGATTTAGTCAAAGAGGAGATGAACGGGAACCTAGAAGGTGTATGTTTGGTGTTTCCTGGGTATTTTCTGTATTTAATTTTGTCTTTTAAATTTTTTTTTAACATTTATTAATTTTTGAGAGACAAAGAGATACAGCACAAGCACGGAGGGGCATAGAGAGAGGGAGGCAGGCCCCAGGCTCCACACTGTCAGCACAGAGCCTGATGCAGGGCCAGAACTCATGACCCGTGAGATCATGACCTGAGCTGAAGTCAGACGCTTAACCAACTAAGCCTCCCACTTGCCCCTTAAGTTTGTCTTTTAGATGAATCACAGAAGTTCTTCTACATACAGACTGTAGAATGACCTACTGAAAATTTCCCCCTCTTAGAAAATTTAACTTTTTAAAGTAAACGATACAAAAGAGTATAAGGAAGAAATAGCTCACTCATACCCTGCTACTCATAATTAACCACCGCTAATGTTTGGTCCTATATGTACTCAAAAGCTTTTTAAGAGGTGACGGGGCTCCAGTTCTAGGCAAGATGGTGTAAGCACGCTTGATCGTGTCAATTCCACTGGATGTTGCTATAAAACTTGCATAGAGCACATGGAATAGTTTTAGAAGCACCTTGAAAAATTTCAAGTACCAATGGGAATATATATATTTATGCATAATTATATTACAATAAATTATATTAATTATATGATTGTTACATATATGACTAATCATATAACCAATGAATATAATAATTGGTTATAATATAATTACTTATAAAACATATAATACATAGATGTATTTTTTTCCTTCTGGTATATCTAGGACTTGAAACATTGTAACTCGAAGCCCAGAAGCTGGCCTCAGTCTCCAAAAGAGGGCTTCAGTCAGCTGCCCCTCCCACCTCATAATCTAGTTGGAGGATAGGAGGTCCCAATATTCAGAAAGCAGATTACCCCTCCCAGTGGAGGTGGCCCCTACCAGTCAGTCACAGGCTTGGACAAAGCCAGAGGCCCTTCTACTGGTAACAGATCTCACGGCTGGCTGATTTGATCTGCTCTCTTCCTGCCTTCTACTGGAACCACATCACTGACTCCTACACCTCCAGTCTGCCACTCACAGCTCCTGGAATTTCTCAGCCTCTCGAAACATGAGAAACAATTCCTTTCTCTCTCTCTCTCTCACTCCTCTGATCTCTTTCCCCTTTTCTTTCTCTGTCTTTCTCTATCTCTGTCTCTATGTCTGTCTATATACTTACCCTATTGCTTCTGTGATTAAACACTGTGATTCTATTTGTAAGACATTTGCAAAAAAAAAAATAGGACTATAGTGATGAGATCAGTAGCTGAAAAGCTCAGAGACTGGGGGAAGGGAGTCACCACAAATGGATGACACGGGGGAGTTTCAGGGGTTATGGAGTTGGTGCATACCTTGATCGTAATGGTGGTTACACAGATCTCCATACGTGTTAACATTCATAACTTGTACACCAAAGAAATAAACCATTTTACTGCACTTAAAAAGAAAGGCTTGAACACACAGCACTGTAAAAATGCAACATTATATGTCTATTTCATCTCGGTAAAACTAGAGGAAAAACTGTCTTTCCTAAAATAAGGATGCTTATTACAAAGATATGATTAATGAAGGACAGTAAAAAGGTGAAATTTAAACCCGGCTCCAAATCCAATTCACTTATGCAGCAGAAACAGCATAAGTGATTTGCATAAACATCTTTCCAGGGATTTTCCCACAAACCTGCATGGATAGATGGATGAATGGATGGATCCTGAGATGGATGGAAGAGGAAAGGGAAGGTGCTAGAGAAATGTGATATTACATACAAATGGTTTAAGAAAACAAAATAGTAAATATTTTGTGAAACATACCTGAAGAAGTAAACTTTGAATATATAAAGGTATTAAAATGCAAATAAGTCATTTTACTCCAAAATAATAGATCCTCTATTACCCCTAAAATTTAGAAAAGATGTTAACATTAAGAATCATGAGTCATTTCTTTTTAAGCTGCAGTTTTACAGTTTTGATCTACTCAATTGTGTAAATAAGGACTCTAACACTTCTCTCAATACCCTCTGCCACCTCGGATTTGTTACTCATTCATTATAGTATTTTTACTTTTTTGGGTTTACTATATACACACCCTAAACATAATGTCTGTAGCTGTTGGTCATTAATTTGGTGTTTATATTTGAGTAAGCACACACACTTCCGTGTGGATGGTTAATGTATACGCACACACTCATCACTGACACTGTTTGCCACCAGTGAACACTTTGCCAATCCTCTATCTGAAGTTCTTTATTTAGATTAAAATCTTAAGTGGCTGGATGGTGTTGCCAAGTTTATTTTTCCTAGGAAAAAGGCATAGGCATTTCAGATGGAGAAATTTGGCTCATTGCCTTTACACTTCAGTAACTTCTTGATCACGTAGAACGTCTTGCCTATTATCTCCAAAGCTTTGTTAACATCTTAGTTTTCTTCTTAACAGCTTACGCCACCTGTTCTCACCATACCTTGCCTGCTCGTTAATGCCACCGACTTCCATGAAAACCTAGGACAGAATGATTCTGATGCGTACTTTCCTTAAAGGTAGAGTTTCCTCATGCTCTTTTTAGAGCCTATCCCCTGTGAGGATGAACCCACGAAATCATTCACAGGGCAAATTTCTGAACGTGTACTACCTGTCACGCAATCTAAGCACTAGGCACACAAGGAATGAAATGATCTTGGCCTGGCCCTCAGCAAGATACCATGCCATGAAGGGGACAGTGAAGGCAAAAGGAAATCATATTGTAAAGCATATGATGAGTGGGGCCTGCCATAGAGATATTTGCAGAGAGCTGGAAGAAAACATTGTTTAGTCCCGTATCCATTTTTCCTGTGCCCTTTTTCCTTTGCATGGAAACTGTGCGGCAAAAAGTATAATGGAGGACCAGGAAAGTGTAATGTCAAGGGAGCAAATCAAAAGTCCTTTTAAGGGTTTTCTCAACCTTGGCACTATTGACATTTTGGGATAGTTGATTCTTTATCAAGGAGGGTTGTTCTATGCAAGGAGGATGTTCAATAGAACCTAGCTTCTACCTAGTCGATGCCAGGAATATCCCTCCTTCTAGCCATGACCATCAAAACCATCTCCAGCATTGCCGAATGTTACCCGGGGAGGCAAAATCACCCCCCAGACAAGAGCACGGCCCTAAAACAACCCTCCTTTGAATCTCCTTTTTCTGTTATTTTGTTTTATTAATTGCATTACAAAGTGGAGACATCTGGTGGTGAGTTCTTTTTGTCTTTTTGAGTCACTTATTCACATCTCATTATTCCTTTGAAATGTTAGGAGGGTAAGATTAATGAATTTATTATCTTTAAGCGTCCATTCTGCTGTCACTCTGAGAAATGATACTGTTCTAAGTCGATAGTGAGGGGGTCCAAATTTTCTGGTTATCAACTGTGCTGTTCAGCAAATCACCAAAACTAATGTCATATCTAGAGCTGTGAGTAATTGTATTATTATTTTTTATATCGTTACCCACTCTCCCTGGTTAAATACAACATGGCTGATATTTTGATTGATATGCCCCAGGAAGTTATTGGTCCAGAAACTGGTGCAGAGTGGGGGTCCTGGCAAATAGTCAGATTATGTTCAACAGATAGATCAAATTCAGGCATCTGAATTCTTGACACTGACAAAATAATTATAATAAAATACAGCCTGGAGGGTTTCATCTTGAAATGTGTAGATTGAAACTAGAAAAACAAAACAAAACAAAATTGCTAAATGCTTAAACGAAGAACATTTTGACACGCTGAAGCATTTAAATCCTGTTTTAAAGGAGGTACAGTAGTATTTTAACTTTGTTTTTTCCTTATAAAAGAACTAAATTCTTTGTGATCATTTGCAGTTAGGTATATAATTCAGTAAGTGTTATAATTCTGCAAGGCATGTAATTCAGACTAGGAGTTATAAAAGGGGGAGATTATTATTTTTTTTCATTTCATTAACTAGAGTCAGAAGAAACTGCACAGGAAATTGAGGGTGGGGGTACATTTTATAAACACGGTTGAGCTTTATGAAGATTCTCTCATCATCGCTCATCCCAACTTTCAGAAGTAATATTTATTTTCATCCTTATGCTACAAATGGGGAAAAAATGGGACAGAGAGGGTCAGTATTGGGCTCCAAGTCACAAAGCTAGCCTGGCCAGAGTCTGAATCGCCGCTCTTGGGCTCCAACGGGTCTCTCTGCTATTAATCCCTCAATCACTTGATGCAATTTCTCACAAAAAGAAGCTAAAGCTCTCATATCCTTAGTAAGTTAACTAGAGGTTATAATTCTATAGATTCATATTCCCTGTATGTATACCCTGGGGATGACCCGGAGTGATGTGCAAGCACGTAAGTCTCACAGGACAATGGGTATCCCTCTGCCAATGGGTGACGGCTGCCGCAAGGCTGAGGAAGAGACCAGAGTGCCCTCAGCTTTACCAACACTTTGCCACCAGGTCAACCTAACAGGTCTTCCCTGCTCTGCTCTTATAATTTTGTATCAGACTGCACACTTACCGCATGGCCCCCTGCCGTGTCTACACTACAGTCAATAAATGCCAGGAGGGTTAAATTAATGTAACACATAAATGATGTATCAGGATTCAAGCTAGTGTAATTGTTTTTCAATTTACCTTTTTATTTGCCCTCGTGGTAGATTTGTGCACAATTGAAAGAAATAATATGAAGCCATCTCCTGCACTCTCTGCCCAGTTCCACCTACAGCAACATCTCACGGAACTAGAGGATAAGCATCAGGACCAGGATACTGACATTGATACATTTAGATATGGCGTGCTTCTGACTGGTATCATTCCTGTTGCCTTTCATCGCCACATGCTCTTCCTTCTCACAACTGTAACCTTCTGTAACGCCTGGCAACTGCTAGTGTGTTACCCACTTCTGTAATTTTTGTCATTCATTTCAAGAAGGTTGTATAATTGAAATCATATAACGTACACCATTCTAGAATTAGCATTTTTCACTCAGCGGGTTTTATGGAAATTCACGTGGGTGGTGTGTACACCCATAGCTCATTCCTTTTTATTGCTGAGTAGTTTTCCACGGGCTTGCACCGTTTATTTAGCCATTCGGCGATTAAAAGACATCTGGCTTATCTTCTGTTTGGGGCTGTTATAAATAACGCTGCTATAAACCTTCACATACAGGTTTCTGTGTGAACGCGGATTTTCTCTTCTCTGGGATAAATGCTCAGAGGTGCAAAGGCTGTGCCGTCTGGAGTCACACGTTTAGTTCCTCAGAAAACATCCAGCCAGCAATACATGAGGGAGCAGATTTCTCTGCATCCTTGCCAGCATTTGGTTTTGTCACTACTTTTTATTTTAGCCATTCTAACGTGTGGGTGATATCATACTGTGGTTTTAATTTTTATATTCTTGATGACTAATAATGTTAAACAAATTCTTATGTGTTTCTTTGCTATTAGTACATCCTCTTTGGCAAAATGTCCCTATGTCTTTGGCCCACTTTCTAAATAGATTTTTTTTTTTTAAGTTTATTGAGAGTGAGAGTGAGAGACAGAATGAGCAGGGGCGGGCGGGAAAAATTCTAAGCAGGATTTGCATAATCAGTGCAAAGCCAGATATGGGGTTAGAACTCACGAACCATGAGATCATGACCTGAGCTGAAATCAAGAGTCAGATGCTTAACCGACTGAGCCTCCCAGGCACACCTAAAAAGATCTATTTTCAATATTGAGATTTGAACATTGATTCTATATTCTTCAGCTTTCATTGGATATGTAGCTTGCAAATATTTTCTTCCCATCTGTTGCTTTTCATCCTTTTAGAAGATCCTTTTCAGAAATAAATTTTTTTAATTTAGATGAGGTCTGGTCTATTGATTTCCCTTTTACGGGTTGTGTTCTTGGTTTAAAGTCTAACAACGTTTTGCTAGCTCTAGACCCTTAACGTTTTCCTTTCCCCCCTAAGTTTTATAGTTTCAAGTTATACATTTACAGCCATGATCTATTTTGAGTTAATTTTTATATAAAGTATGTAGCAGAGGATTTTTTTTCTTTTTGCCTGTGGATATTCAAAAGCTCCAGTAATGTTTATTGAAAAGTCTATCTTTTCCTTATTGAATTGGTTTTGCACCTTTGTTCAACATCATTTGAGCACATGTAAGGGAGTCTATTACTGGAGTCTATTCTGTTCCATCGACCTATGTGTCTATCTCTTTGCCAATACCATACAGTCTTGATGACGGTAGCTATAACTCTTGAAACCAGATAAACTCATTTATCTTACCTTATTCTTCTTTTTCAAGATTGTTTTACCTATTCTAATTTCTTTGCCTTTCCATCCAAATTTTAGAATAATTTTGTTTATATCCATAAAATTTTTTTTGCTGGGATTTTAAAAGAAACTGAGTTAAACCAGTATATGAATTTGGAGAGCGTTACCTCCTTACTATGTTGAATCTCCCAATACATGCAAACAATAGAACTCTGTTTTAATCTTTTATTTCCCTCATTAGCATATTGTGGTTTTCAGTATACAAGTCCTATGCATATAACTATGTACACCTAAGTTTTTGATTTTTGAACAATTATAAATGGCATTGTAATATGATTTCTGTGTACACATGCTCATTACTAGTACAGTGAAATATAATAGATTCTTTGTGTATTTATCTTGTGACTTTGCTGAACTCACTTACGTGTTATAGGATTTTTTTTTGGTGAACATCTTGTGATTTCCCATATAGACAACCATATTATCTGAAAAAAAGGACTATAATTACTTCTTTCCTTGATATGTACTCTTTTTATTTCCTTTCCCTTTGTTGTTGACTAGCTAGAACTTCCAGCATCGTATTGAATTAGCACCATTAGAGCAGACATCATTGCTTTGTTCCCATCTTAAAGGAGAAAGCATTCAGTCTTTCATCATTAAATATATATTCACTACTAGTTTTTTAAAGATGCTCTTTACTGAGTTGAGGAATTCTTTATTTCTATTTTTGCGAGAGCTTTTATCATGAGTGGCTTTTGAATTCTGTCAGATGTTTTTTTCTTTATCAATTAATATAATCACAAGGTTTTCTTTTCTAGTCTGCCAACATTGTGAATTACACTAATTGATTTTCAAACATTGAATCAGCTTTGCATCTCTGAAACAAACCTCACTTGGTCATAGTTTATAATTCTCTTTATGTATTGCTGAATTCTATTTGCAAATATTTTGTTAAGGGCATCTGTGTTTCTATTCATGAAGAATATGGGGCTGTAGTTATAATTCTTTTTGTTTTTTTTTTTAAAGAAAGGAATATAAGCTTCATAAAATATATTGGATGGTATTCCCACTTCTATATTCTGGAAGAAACTGTAGAATTGGTGTTAATTCTTTGGTAGAATTTTCAATGAATTGATCTGGCTTGCAGATGTCTTTTTGGGAAAGCTTTCACATTTTGTATTCAATTTCTTAATAGTAATAAGTATTAGTAATAATAGTAATAAATAATAGTAATAAGAGTATTCAGATTACTTGATATAAAGTGAGTTGTACTAAGGTGTATTTTTCAGGAATTGATCCATTTCATGAAAGTTTTATTTACATGTGCGGTTCTTTACAGAATTCTCTTATTAGTCTTTAATGTCCTCAGGACTGTCCAGAGAGTCTGTAGTGATCAATGGATTATTTAGTAGTGTGTTAGTTAGTTTCCAAGCATTTGGACATTTCCCTGTTACCTCTCTGTTATTGATTTCTAGTTTGATTCCATTGTGGTCAATAACCACTATATGATTTCAGTTCTGTTAAATTTGTTGATTTTTGTGTTGTGGCCCATGAGATGGTCTATCTTGGGATATGTTCCGTGGGCAACAGAGAAGAATGCATATTCTGCTGGTTTGAGATGAAGTGTTCTATAAACGTTAAGCAAGTCCTGCTGGTTGATGGTGTCATTGAGTTCCATATCCTGCTGGTTTTCTGTCTAGAAGTTCTATCAGTTGTTCAAGGAGGGGTGATGAAACCTCCAGCTGTAACTATGGATTTGCCTTCTTTTTTTAGTTATATCTTCTTTTTTGCTTCACATATGTAATGGCTCTGTGGTCTGGTTGCATGAACATTTAGCATTGTTATGTCTCCTTTATGGATTGACCTTCTATTATTATATAATATCCCTCCCTATCTCTGGTAATTTTCTTTCCTCTAACATCAATTTAGTATTAATATAGCTCTCCTGTTTCCTTTGATGAATGTTTGCACAATATATCATGTTCCTTTTGTTTATATTCAACCTGCTTATATCATTTTACTCGAAATGAGTTTTTTCGAGACAGCATGTAATTGGGTCCTGTTCTTTAATCCACTCTGCCAATCTCTTTCTTTTGTTATATTTAGACTATATGCCTTTAACATTATTGCAGCTTTGTTAAAACTTAAGTCTGCCATTTTAGTTTTTTGTTTGTTCTTTTTTGTTCCTTTGTTTTCTTTTGGCTGACTTCCTGTGGCTTATTTGAACAGGTGTTGGAATTTCATTTTATTTATCTATAGTGTTTTTCAGTATGTCTTTTCGTGTAGAGTTTTAGTAATGTCTTTAGGTATCATGTCATATATACATAACACAGTCCATAGGTGTCATTTTATCAGTTCACTTAAATTTTATCTCTATCATCTTTACACTAGCTACCTTTACAATATTTTGCCTACCCCATGTATAAAATAGTCACCTAAAATAGTTTCTCTCTATTCATTTAGAACCACATCAGACGGTGTTGTTTTTGCTTTTACCATGAAACATAATTTAGAAAACTCAAAGGAGAAGGAAAGTCTAGTGTATTTATGTATATTTTTGTTCACCAAAGTTTTTTCTTCCTGGTGTGCTAAGATTCTTTCTTTGATCATTTTCTTCCTGTTTGGAGAAATTCCTTTAGCCATTCTTTTAAAGTAGATGTGCTGGTGACAAATTCTCTCCATATTTCTTCATCTGTGGATGTCTGGATTTTCCCTTCATTTCTAAAGGATATTTTTGCTGGATATAGAATTCTGCATTGACAGTTCTTTACTTTCAGTGACAGAAAAATGTTGCGACTTCCTTCTGACATCTATGCCTTATCATGAAAAACTTGCTGTCATGTGTATTGTTTCTCCTTCTAGGTAAGGTGTTATTTTCCTCTTTCTCTGATACAAAAGTTCTTGCCTCTACTTTTCAGAAGATTTGTGTGGTATTCTTGTCATGGATTTCTGTTCTTGGGGTTTGCCCAACTTATTGAATCTGGAAGTTAAGTCTTTAGCCAAACTGAGGGTAATGTTAGCCATTATTTTAAGTACTTTTCCAGCCCTTTTTTTCCCTTTTCCTTTCATGACTCCCATGGCACGAGTGTTAGGTCTTTTGTTATATTCCCGCAGTTCCATGAGGCTCTGTTCATTTTTTTTTTCAGTTTATTTCTTCCCTGTTTCAGACTGTGCAATTTCTGTCATATTTTCCAGGCTTCTGATTTTTTCCTCTGCCCTTTCTTTTCTGCTATTGAACTCAACTGAGCTATGTTTGCTGAGATTTCCTATTTCTGTACTGAGGCTATTTTTTCATTTACTCCATGTTTACTGTTCTCCTCATCATGAGACTCAGGTTACAGATTTTTAGGGAGGAAGACCAAAGGAGTAAAGCGTCATTCTTATCCCATCCAATCAAGAGAACAC
The DNA here is from genome assembly GCA_004023845.1 of Helogale parvula. Classification (NCBI taxonomy): domain Eukaryota; kingdom Metazoa; phylum Chordata; class Mammalia; order Carnivora; family Herpestidae; genus Helogale; species Helogale parvula. The sequence continues at coordinate 47,043 of PJEM01008317.1, forward strand.
ACAGTCTCCATGACTTATTACTGTTGATACTGAACTTGATCATGTGGCTTGGATAGTGTTTGTCAGTGTTCCACAGTTAAGTTACTCTTCATTTCCCTGCTTTCTGTACTGTATTCTTTGCATAGAAGTCACTAAACGCAGCTCCCAGATAAAGGTAGGGAGTTCTGTTCCACCTCCTTGGTAAAGCAGAGAGTATGACATCAACTATTTGGAATTCTGTGAGGCTGCCAAGCATTTTAACTCCAATGTCTCATATCCTCATCATAGTTCTATTACCCCATTTAACATATGAGAAAAAGTAGGCACTGAATAGGTTAAGTTACTTGCCACCGTCATAAATCAAGATGCATTTACATTGTAGTCTGGGACTCCAATTCCCATTATAGTACATTTCTGTGCTCAAATGAATTATACCATGGAGCATCTACTTTGGTTCTTTGCCTCCATTAAAAAAATGTTTTTAAATGTTTATTTTTGAGAGAGAGAGAGCACGTGCAAGTGAGCATGAGTGGGAGAGGAGCAGAGAGTGAGGGTTCTTTACCCCCATTAACTTATCTGATTTCTGTCAGATAAAGAATGTCCTACACCCCCAGAAATGGCAGGTTACTGTGAGACTCCTTAATCTAAGGTTGGCATTTCTCTCACGGTACCTCCCTTGAGCACCTCAGGATGTTGCATATCCCTTTATTATTTTAGACCAACCCTGAAAAGACTCAGCTACATGGCTTGGTGTCATAATTAACTAAGAGTAGAACTGAAGTTACCTCAGAGACTAGTTAGTTTGGGTATTGAGTATATAAGGCTAGAGGTCTAGGTATGATGGTGGAAATCATAGCTTTATTTTATTTTTAAAATTTAGAGAGGGAGAGTCAGTGAGTGAGTGAGTTCATGCACTCAGGGAAAGGCAGAAAGAGAAGGAGAGAGAGAATCCCAAGCAGGCTCCACAGTGCCAACACAGAGCTTAACATGGAGTTTGAACCCATGAAACTGTGAGTGAGATCATGAACTGGACCAAAATCAAGAGTTGGATTCTGAGCCAACTGAGCCGCCCAGGTATCCCCCCAAATCATAGCTTTAGTAAGCTGCTGCATATGCTTACTTTTTTGGACTTCCTTGTTTTAACTAGCAAGAAATGCTCACCTATTTCACTCAGTAGTATGACCTTCAGGTCTGAGACAGAACATTTAGGACAATATATTTCTTTTCTCCAGATGTCCAATCCATGACTGCAAGTTCCAATTTCTTTTGGCAAGTAGCCAGAGCTTCACCCTTACTCCCCAGCTTTTCTGCTTACACAGCACACTCCCTTCTCTCCTAAACATCAATCCTTATACACCATTGTGTTCACACTGAGGTACAAAAACTCTTAGATGGAAGATCTACAAGGTGTAGATAAATACTGTAAGAGTCACTTCACTATGGCTAACATGACATAAAATGGCAATCTTCATGTGAAATATGAGTAGTCTCCTAAATTTATGGTCATATCAAGGGCTCATCCATTTTTAATATCCTGAGTACAAGTCTCATTTGATGATCATTGGGGGCTTTTGTGTACGCCATGCTGTGTAAAGCATTTTTTACTTTTCAAAGGATTTTTACAAGCCTTTTTATTTGCTCACCAAACATCCCTATAAAACACAAGGATCGGGGATTAGTAAGAGCCTCTCTACCCTGAGTGAACATCCAAATCACCTGCAGAGTTTTAAATCTTTTTCTATTGGTTCCACCTGCTGAGAGCCTGGTTCTGTGGGAGTTTTGCACACGTCATTTCTTTTCCAGGCCCTTCCCTTTTATTTAGTTAATTTGCTTCTCTTTCGCCTCATCATTGACATCTTAGTTCACTTTTCTTTTACTCTAGGAATTTGCCCTTTCAGTAAGTCGAAGGCCACTATAAGTGCGCCTTTGAAATATTTTATTTTTCTTATAATGATGATTTGTTATATTTGTCTCCACTAATATTTTATCCATGACACTTAATTTTTACTCCTCCAGTTCCTAGCACAGTATCTGGTGCATATGAAGTGCTTAATGTACAGGTGCTCAATAAAAATATGCTGAATTAATGAATGGATAAATAACATGTCTGAGACAGGGCTTGGATGGCTACATTTTTAACAGATCCACATGGGTGAGTCTGAGTTGAGATTCTGCATATTAGTGTGTCTCTGTTGTAGAGATAAGAAAAACAGGTGCTGAAAGAAAAAGAATTTGGGGGTTTTGTCACACAGGGAAAAGCAGAGGAGGAGCTGAAGTCCATAACTGGCTGTCTCTCTTGGGGTCCTCGGCTAGATTGTCCTCTGTCTCTACTGCATCCTTTGTAATGTAAGACTTAGTCTTCACGTCCTGTGTTGTTTTCCCCCGTTCCCCTAGAAAAACCTCTTCTGTGCTCTTGGGAAAACCCTTCACTTGTCACCACTAAATATTTATCCCGTCATGTAAGGTTGATGAACTCATCTGCAAATCTCACTGAACACTGAGCTACAGGAGAACGGAGACCAGTTACGTGACTGATTGCCATATGCCCGCCACCTAGCACAGCACCAATGATGAGTTCCTTAAGCAGTGTTTGCTGGGGAAATGGACAGACAAGTGAATATATGGATGAATATTAATAGCAAATTGAAGGAAAATGATAAGGGGATGTTTTGGACCTCTTTCAGGACTTTTTCCCCTACAAAATAGAAATTCGATGGCAAGAAAAGAGTAAGAGATAACGCACAAATGCATCCGCAGTAGACAACAGAATATTTATCGGCCTGGTAGTCTGTCTTTAACTTGCATCACATCAGTTAGGAGTCCACAATGCCTTAGCAAAGACAAGTGACCAGAAGATGAAGAGCTGAGATGGGTTTTGCCAGGTAATGATGTAATGCTCTCCTTAGAATTTTGTGTATATATTATATATTATTTATTTACACCTCAACCTTGTAGAGGCCATGGCTGACTGGAAAAGGCAAACCACTGAAAGACTTGTGTCACTCAATCTCTCCCAGGCTCCTATGAGGTTTAGTGGGGTTTTATTTCAGGTGAACCGGTGAATACCTTGTTGCAGGATTTCCCAGAACACTGCCCAATCCACAGAGATGCCACAGTTATAGTCTATAATGGGCAACAAGAATAGTTCGCATTCACAGAGCAGTTACTGGCATGATTTCAGTTCATTCTTCCAGCAGATTTATGAGACATGTACTATAGTCTCTATTGCTGTATTGCGCAAAACACATTGTGGTTTAGAGAATTTAAGGACCTTGCCAGTGACCATGAGCCGGGAGTGGTGGAGCTGAGTTTAAATGAAGTCAGTCTGATTTCCAACCCCACTGACCTCAGCAACTATATTAACCTGATTCTCTGAATATTGACCAATAAATTATCAACTAAAAATATGAGAGAAAATAAGAGCCCCAAATTATCATACACATAGAGATTAGTCAATGAGATTCTTACATGTAAGTAACCTAGTCACTAGTGACTAGGTAATAAGTAACAGAGGCAGGATAAAACCCAAGGCCACCACTTTTTGAGGTCCACATACTTCTTTCTCTGATGCAGGCTTCATCTAAGAAAGGCTCTGAGATACTTATTTCTTTCATGCATATCGAGTTGTCCCCAATAATTGCTATGTTGAAGCAATAATGCAAACAAGGGCAATGTTAAAATACCCATTTGCCCCGTCCCAGATCATGTATGATATTCCAAATGTTTGCCTTTCCTCAGCAAATCTTCTCCTGCAGTTCTCCCAGCTCAAACATTGTGTCAGACTGACACAGTCATAAATGTAGTAACTGCCAAACTTACAGACCAGCCAAGAGGGCCAGTATCCTGATTGGTGAAACAAAGAAATTATGTCCACTAAACTAACATAGCAGAAGGTGGCCAATGAAGGGAAGGGGTGGGGCTATGGTTGAAAGACAGGACAAATACCCCAGTGGTTTGGCTGCCTTCCGGCCCCCTCTACACAAAGCAGGGCTAAGACCCTCCCTGGTTCTGCTCTCTGTGTAACCTGATCTACCTGGGAGAGAAACTTCCTTCACAGTGTCCTGCTTTGAAGAATATGAGCACTGTAAAGCAAGCACCCTATTTCTGTTTTTAAAAGTTGTGATAAAAATAATAAAATGGTGTATGTAAGCAATGAATCATGGAGATCTACCCCCCAAACCAAGAGCACACTATATACACTATGTTAGCTAACTTGATAATAAATTACATATAAAAAATAAAGAGAAAATAATAAAAAAAATAATAAAAGTTGTCATAAGGATTTAAGTGTCTCTATTGGCTAAATTCTTGGCCCTCTGACCCCAAGAACATGTTCTTTGGAGTCTATAAAAGATACACCAGGGGAGGACCTGTCTCCATTGCTTGCCCTCAACTTCAAGATGAAGGCTGCACCCAGATAGCCCTTAAAATGTCCTGTTGATCATGTCAGAGATATTCACCAGAACCCTTTGACACTTAGAAGTACTTTGACTTTGTGGGGTGAGGAGTTCTCTAAGTGCAATATCCTGTGCATGGGTTTATCTGTCCTGGCAGAATATCCTTCTCAGGCTTCTAGGAATGTTCTCCGAGATGCAGTGAACAATTCCAAGTCCCCTCTCTGAATGCTCAGCCTCTCCTCCCCCTTCTGCACTTTGCTGGAATCTTTGGAAAGCTCGCCTGTTTCACAAAGACCTCTTAACCAGTTCTCTCAAAAAGTGGGGGCTGGAGGGGCAGCCATTTTATTTTAATATGAAGGAGCTTCATGACAAGTCAATAAGATCGGAGACAAGAGACGTTCCCAAGGGACTTGAAAATAGTGAGAGGGTAGGAAAAATATAAGAGAGAAATAAGAAGAGAGATACAGGGAAAGTGAAAGTGGATCTATCTTTAAGGATTAAATGAAGAAATTAACACAGGGAAAAAAAACTATCTCTTATAAATAGAATTTACCTCTCACGTCACCGTCCGAGAATTGGCATTGAGTGGTTGAGTGCTGCATGGTTTCAGGGTCCCAGGTGACTACTCTCTTGCTCATTTACTATCTTAGCTCATGGTCCTTTTTACATTTGACTATCTTTCTCCATAGTCCTTGTTACCCTATAGTTAGTTCAGTTCCAGTCAAGCCTGCAACATGGTGGAGTAAAAGGGGTGAGGACTCTATTCCAAGTAATTCCCTTTTAGAACACTTCCTGCAGATTCTACTTATTCCTTCTTCTTACGTCTCATTTGTCAGAACTTAGCCACATGCCAGAGGTGGCTGCCATGGAGGTGGAGGTAGGGAGACCCCTGAGTCAGCCATGTGTTCCAGTGACACTTTGGGGATCTACTATTGGGGGAGGAGGGAAGAACAACTAGTGAAAGAGACAGTCTCAGAAAAATACGGGGTATCAGTCCTGTACCCAACCTGTGCAGTGGGTGAGGGAAACAAAAATTAGTGAAGTCAGTAGGAGAAAAGGGTCAAAATGAGGAAATTAAAGTTGATCTTTGGGGCTACTTCCTGATTCTATCATCAACTTGACTCCCAGTTGTCTTACTCCCTTGGTTCCTTCATAGATCCCTGTCACCACAAAGAAGACACCTTTCAGCTTCACCTAGCTCAGATGGTTTTTGTTGCTTGAAATCTGAAATCTTCAATATACAGTCTTCATCATCTGAGAGAGGTTGATGCTTTCTTTTCCAGTGCTAAAGAAACTAATATTGCCTTCTGACCTCAGAGAGCACTGGCTTAGCATATTCATGTGAAAAGAGGAAGGGGGAAAGTGCAGAGAGCCTCAGGTAGCCCCTGGAGTGACCTGCCAGGAAACTTCTGCTCTATGTCCCTGGAGAAGTATCTGTGCCCTCAGGCAGTCATCACAGAGATGGTCTGGGCCTCAGAACTTACCAGGAAGGGGGTGCAAGGGTATTTCCTCAAGGTTCTGGTTGGGCTATATTAAAATCAATGACAATATACAAGCTGCATACATTTTTCTGAATATCAGAAATAGAATTTAAGGTCGCAACAACCCAGTACAGAAGAGAAATTCAGGTCTGATCTCCCATTTCCAATATCTGCTAATTGCAAACCTCTTTGTACAAGTACATTAATTATTACTTACTCAATGTCTTTAGACTTAACTACATTAGGTTAGTGATAAGCATACATCTACCTTATTTATGGGGTATCACCAGCTGTCAGAATAGTATATCACCTAGTTGGTGCCTAATAGTTTCAGACCATGTTTGGCATTACTTGATCACTGAATCACTTACCATAATACATATTAGCAGGGGAATATATCAATTGTGTAAGAATTCTAAGAAATTAAACCAATGTATAAAAATAAATTAGGGGTGCCTGGGTGGCTCAGTCGGTTAAGCATCTGACTTCAGCTCAGGTCAAGATCTCACGGTTTGTGGGTTTAGCCCTGCGTCGGGCTCTCTGCTGACAGCTCAGAGACTAGAGCCTGCTTCAGATTCTGTGTGTCCCTCTCTCTCTGCCCCTCCCCTGCTCATGATCTGTCTCTGTCTCTCAAAAATAAATAAATGTTAAAATAATAAATTAAAATACTCCTTTTATAGTTACTGAATTTGCACTTAGTACCAGGCAACGAAAATCCAGTGGAGATTAAACAAAGCGCTGTAACAGGGAATCTGTGGTCATATTTCTTCCTTATTCCCCAACCTGCACATTTTCCAACTCTAATCCTATAGTCTTCTAATTCTAAAGTAGAGATGTTTAAACAGTAAACCTAAACAAGTGTTTTAATAGACATCTTTATGATGGGCATTAAAATTTCTTAGTCTTGAGAAATAATACAGATATGTACACAATATACTTTGTTCAGTATTTATGGTGATTTGCTTAGCCTTATATTTATTTATGTATCATTTACAAAACCCATTAGTTCAGCAACTATTCGGAACCCTTCTGCACACCGGGCACCAGGGATATCAAGGAGAGTAAGATAAGCCCACTCTCATCAAAGGCATGGTATCTCATGAGGAAGTCAAGCTTAAAAAAGACTCAAAGATGATAAAATGGTAAGAAGACACCATGAGAGGACTTGTTCACAGGTGATAGAAGGAAGGATGTCCATTTATGTTGTTTTGTCCAAAGATAAAGCTACGGCCATATCTACATGATTAGGTGCTTAATGAATGATTTTTCGTGGTGACAATAGACTTGATGTGGAAAGTACAAGACAGATAACTCTTATCCTGGGTTTTCAGTACTGTCAGTGCAGGGAGAATTTTCCAGCAAGAGCAAGATTCAGTGGAAGGAAATTACTGTTCAGTGAACTGTTGCTCAAACTTGACCCACAATCTTACAGCTGGGATAGACTCACTTCAATGTCAGACAGAAAGCTTCTTATACAAAAAAGGGAAAAAATAAACCTTTGGCATGGTGAGTCTTGTCTGTATGAACCCAAGGAGAGAATTTGACTGTCTTTTAAATTTTCTTTGTATGACTAGAAAGGACCAGCAAGATTCATGCCACTGAAAATATGTACCAGTCGGTAAAGTATAAAGGTTAATCATTATCCTGGCATTCACTGAATCAAAATACACCTTGCAGGTATGGTATATTTGTACTCAGGCTGTTATAACCCAAAATGCCTCCCTCCCCTCTCTGTCATCCTCTAGTCTGGCGTCCATTCAAGCCTAGTTGCAAGCCTTTCCTGATGCTCCAAGGAAGAAATGCAAAATGCCAGCAGTGACTTACCAGTGACTCTCTTACAGAGTGATATTCTACCATTAATGACTAATTATTCTTTCAATAGTAAACACATTTACTGAGCAACTACGATATCCTAGTTTGGAAGGATATAGTGGCAACCAGAACAGGCAGTGTTGTAAGGTCTTCTAGAGCTGACATTTTAGACCACAAACTTAATAAGTTAAAATAAAATGACATAAAGTAACTCAGATCATTCATTGTGACAAGTGCAGTGAAGCCAATAGGATAATGTGACAGTGGAAAGTGAGTGGGTAAAAATGGGGCCAGGCTGATCTATAAAATGGAATCAAGAATGGCCTCCTTGGGAAGCTACACTGGACGATGCTTCACTCACACAGCTCAAGACTTGGCAAACAAACAGACTCAGTAACGATTTCTGAGATCAATCCTGGGAGAGAACCCATCTTCACGGGGCCTAGAGCAGGACCAAGGAATGCAAGGCCGGGAAGGAGGAACCATTCTGGTTTGCAGATTTCTCCTCTCAGATATGTGGCATCAGTTATTTGTTAATTTGCATCGTGTGTTGAGATTGAGGAGACAGTGAACCGTGACATTTCTCTTCCCCTCTGAGTTCTAAATAAGCTCAAAAGTGAAGAGAAGAGTCAGGCAGATGGAAATCCAAACATCAGCCTTTTTATGAGGTGTTTACACAAATGGCTTTTGTTTGGAGAGTTTCATTTCAATGTGCTGCTATGGTCAAGCTCTGTAGCGCTTCCTGAACTCAATCTGTGGTCCGTCCCAAGAAATTTGTGTCTCAAGAGCAGAGCAGACACTTTTCCAGATACTCAATCACTTTCTATGCCCTCAGTGGCAGATCTGACCCTTCACCCAACGATTCTTACAATATGGAAGCAAGAACACAACCACAGAGGCCCATCCAGGAAAAAACGAAAAAGGAGCTGAATCACCCATGCTCAGATCCAAATGGTGCCGAACCAATGAGTATAGAATTAGAAAACAGACCAGGTACTGAGGCTCCTGCTACTTCTAAAAGGGGAAGGTTCCTACTTAGAGCCAAAATAGAACCAAAGGGAAAAGGGGGGTAAATGTTTCTCCAACTGAATATTTAGTGGCACCGATCTTTAATCTTCTATGATACAGTCCAGATAATCTTGTTCACTCCGTAGTGTTTTCAAAGGATTTTCCCCCCTGGCTGTATAATTGTGCTCTGTGGGGGATGAAGGGGAGGAGGCAGTAGGGTGGGAAGGTGGGGAAAGATATGACAGAGCCTTTTTGCCATCGACAGAAGTAAAACTTAGATCTGTGTAATTTTGCCTGATTTTTAGAGTGCAAGTCACTGTTCAAAAAAAAAAAAACCCAAGCAAAAACAAAAAAAAAAAAAAACCAAAAAACGTTGTAAAACATAATTCCCCAAACATAAAACATCAGGAGCCTGAAGACTCAATGTCTTCCCATTTAGCCGGCCCCTCATCCCTTCGCATAAACCTTTGAGGCTCTCTTAAAGATTTTAAGACACTGTGAGAAATAATATCATATATCTAGGTGGTTTGTAAGGATCATTTGTTTTTTTAAAAAAAATCTCAGCCAGCAAATTCTAGTTCAACTGAGTATTAAGCTCTCAATGCAGAACTTAGAAAATACAAGTCTTCTTTTGCCTACATTTCCATGCTCATCTTCACTGATGCTGACATTTACATAAGCTCTACGTGTTTCCATCACTACCTGTTGCCTAAACATACTGTATGGCCTCAACCTTTGCCTGTGATGATTTGACTGCATGTCTTTCTCCTTCTTACCTGCTTAAGAATCTCTGATACATCATCAAGTCTTCTGAAATATTCCCTTTCTGTGACCTTCCTCCAATTCCCATGGTCTCCTCCTCCCAGCCTCCCATAATATACAACTTCCCATGCGCCTAAACGCACCATAAATACTTCCCCTGAAGCACTTATCATCTAATAGTGGAATTTTCAGTTTGCATTGTGCTCTTCAAAAAGGAATGGTCTGTCGTTCTCAAATACTGTTCTCAAAATCTTTTCAGATGGGGTTTTCCCTCATCAACTAGATACAGTAACACTTCTCCTGGGATGCCTTTTCTTTGACAGTCTGATTGAAAGTAGCACTCCTCAACAGTCCGATGTGTTGCCTGTTTTATTGTCTTCATACACTTAGAATATTCTGGAAAGTACTCATCAATTTTTTTTAACTAATCTCCCATAGATTACATGAGAAGAAAAACTTTGTTAGGCTTGTTTCCTGTGTCATCCACAGCAGTAAAATATTTTCTATTATATAGTAAGTATTCAGTGAAGATTTGGGAATAAATATATGAATCTCAAAATCATATGTCTTCGCAAATAGAAGGAAATTATGGGTATTTGTGGAATGACTGACCGACTGAGTTGATGGATGGATAGCTTCTTTGTGCAAAGATAAAAATAAAGTAATGGGGTGGAGAACTGGATAGGACACATTAATAATGAGGATTTAGGGTCAGAAGTTTGCCTTTGGAGATAAAAGAAGCCTGGCAAATTAGTCACTGAGTCACGCTTCACCATGAGTCATGCATTTCCTCTCTTGGGCGTTCCTGCAAACCAATGGCCTTCTAAATTCCACTACTGAACAATTGTCAATGTCTCAAACATGTGCTTTTAAAATCCCTGTGATAGAATTTAAGGTGAATTTGTATCTGGCATCAAAAAATAAAATAGAGTAGGCTGTTAAGGAAATTGACATTTCCGTCACCAATTTTTTTTCCTTTTGTTCAATGTACTTAGTTTAAGGTCTTCTGCAAATTCTATTATATCTAATAGTTTTATCTTTTCTTAAGTATTTTTTTGTTCTCCAAGTAAGATTAAAGTAGAATATAAACTGGTGAGACCACTGAGGTTTCCATTAGATATCAATTTCTCCTCCTTTATACTTTTGATACAGTTTATACTTTTGACATTTATCACAGTCTTTTCTGAGATATAGTCATTGACTTACCCTTTCTGCCAGAAGGCAGTCCTTCATTTTTGGTAGAAAAACGGACACAGATTTTTATAACCCCTTCCCTGTACCTGAGCTTTGCCCAAACAAGGTTGTTGGCATGGTAGTTTCTAAAAAGAAATATACATGTAGCCATTGGCTACCTTAGTGATGTAGATCTTCAAAAGACCTAAGAAGGAAACACTCTGGTTGACTAACAATTTTAGATTAAAAGAGGCTGGATATGGTTTGAAATGGAATAATCTTGAAATAAAATGAATTCAACAGAAATCATCTCACTGTGGGATCAATAAATCCATTCATTAAAAAACAACTTCATGTCTCCCTTTCTCTTTTCTTATTTTTTTTCCCAGTCAGCCTGGGGGACAGTAGTGGTTCATCTGAAGAGGGTAATGGAGTAGAATGAAAAAATAAGCCAGCAAGTAAAACCTATAGTAAAACCGAGAAGTTTTACTTAGTCTCAAATGATCTCTTCACAGAGTATTATTTTGTGGATGGGGGGAGGGGGCACTTTAGTAGGCTCAGCAGTACTGGGCATATTCCATCTTAAGTGACCCCAATGTCAGCACCGCCAACAGGGAACAAATCTGCATCACAAGCCATGGGGTAGGAAGCAAGTCGCAGGAAAAAACATTACAATTGTGATAACCTGGCCACTGAAGGAGGAGGAAGGAGTGGGGGAAGGGGCAGGAGGAAGAGGAGTAGCAGGAGAAGAGGAAGGGGAGCAAAAGGGGAGGAGGAGGAGGAGGAGGAAGAAGACAGGAAATAAAAAAGGAAAAAGGAAAAAAAAAGACAAGAAAAAGAAAAAAGAAATGCCATCCTGGGTCTCATCATGAAGAACTTGCAGAGAAACTCCATCCCACAAAATACCTGGCCTGTAAACTTTGAAAATGATATCAAGGGAGGATCAGGAGCCTGTCCCAGACTGGAGGACATGAGAGCTGACAACTGCTGGGTGCCATGCCTGATCCTGCCTTGTATTATTTTTCTTCAAAGGATATAAAGGGGTTATGAACACTCTTCTCTCAATGTACCTGTCTGTTTGAAATTGTTTCTGTATCTTTTACAGCTTCATACATCCGTTCTCTCCTGTCGTTCTGATCCTTTATACAACAACAGGCTTTTGGATGTATTCTAGTCAGCCATTCACATCATGGTTCTCATCTAAGTGAACATCAAACGTGTTACCACATCTTCATGTTTACCACCTTATTTAGCCCATTCTTTTGTTCTCCATCTTGTTTTACCACTCTACCCTCGGCCCCTTTCCATCTACCACCATTCATGTAATGGGGTCCTTGCAGACCCTGGAACAGTCTTCCCATCTTTTCTCAAGGCTGTCTTGTCCCTGGGTTTCAGTTCCTTCCATTCTCAAGCCACATATGAGCTTTTCAGAAATCTCTACCCCATCTACTGAAAATAACCACCAGCTACTTTCTATCACGTTACCCCACATGTGACTCTATAGAAATTATTGATTGATTATGGCTTTTTACTATTTATTCAGGTGCTTGTTTCTGTCTCATTATCCTTAAAACACTATGAGAACATTGCTTCTGTCTTTCTCTTTAACAGCTATGTCTTCAGAGCCTAGCATAATGCTGATGATCAGGAGGGGCTCAATAAGTATTTGCTGAATGAATCAAGTATGCCTGAGCATACTTGAGATCTGATGTTCCCTTTCCTCATTTGTTTCACTCAACTCTATGCTCTGGTACCTAATCTCATGGTCAAGTGCATATTTGTTGAATGAATCAATGAATGAATGAATGAATGAAGAGATAAATGAAAGAAGGTATGCTTGGAATTAAGACCTTGGGTTTAACTTAAGGAAATCATTGCTAGTTTAGTCAATTAATAGCTCAAAACTTTAGATATTTTAAGACAAATTTTAGGGCAAATACTGCCCTTTGTTTTTCTCAATTTATCCCATGTGAATGATACACAACCTTGGAGGAGAAAGGATACAAAGAAAATGTTACTCATCTTTCAGTTACCTTAAAGGTCAGACATACAAAAATACTGTAACTTTAAAGTTCTGAAAACTTCAATGTTCTCACTCTGAAATGAGGCCAGGATGTCTAAAATATCTGATCGGAAAGGCTGAGAATGTATTTTTTATTTTGTTCAGTACTTCTACAACGAAGAATAAATTCCCAGGGCTTAACAGAACATATTTTAACAAAAGAAAGAAAAGTAATTTTCTAAAGCATAAAAAAAAACTTGATAGACATCTTATCCAGACTTTAAAATATTCATGCTCTTTAGAAAATATGTCAGAAGACATGTATAGTAGATTAAACCGTCACTCAATAATTATTCATTGAGAACTTACTATGTCGAAGACATCACGTAGGCACTCTGGATAATGGGAAATGCATGCAAGACAGACATCACAGCATGCCCTGAATGCCTGGATCCAACTGGATGTTCTGATTATACGAGTGTGCGAGTGAGTGTTTAGCTTGCTTGAAATGGGTTTCTGTCACTGACTGTTTTGAAACCATCATAAGAGAGTCTTGGTTATTACCTAATTTCCAAGGTTGGGCGGTGGGGTATCAGTTCACAACCACAGGGTGAAAGGGTCTTAAGCTATCACAGAGATAAACGTGGCATCAGAGCTGGTGTTTGGAGAGTACACTACTGAGGGTAGCAACCTTGTAGACGGAACATTCTAACCACCCCTCCCGTATCTATAGCTCTTTAGATATCATTTTCTTTCAGTCTTCATGGCCTTTATGGAGAGGGGGAAGAATAGAAGGAGATGGGAGAAAGGTCAAGGGTCTTATTCAACTTTGCCCACTGTGTGAGGGATATTTCCAGAATTCTAACCTAGGCCAGTCTATAGCTGAAGTGTTTTGTTCTGATCCCACATAGCCTCCCATTGATCTACATGATGAAATGCTGACTATGTTTGGATTAACTATGAAGTTATTTTCTGAATATTGGCCATGACTCTGAGGACTCAGCTCCTGTGAGTCAGACTGAAGGTTAACAAGTACTGAGTGCTACTGGGGAGGTATCGTAGCACGCTGTCAACTGGCAAAACCAATTGGGATCACTGAATCTAAAAAATGATAGGTGCCATTCGTTTATATTACAGCCTCTGTGGGTGAGGTTTAAGGATGCAGACATAGCAGAATTCTAAAGATTATTCCACACAAGCACCCTGAGTTTGACATCTGATCTGGAGTCTCTTACACTGACTACATCATAAAAATACCTGATTGGTTGCAGAGGGGAGCCTCAGGCTCGTAAAACTATATACGCCTGTGATCTGGAGACTTGCTGAATCGAAATATCTAAAGCAAAGACCTGAAGATCCATGTTTTAATAGGCACCCGTAGGTGGTTCTTAGGACTAGGAAAGTCCTCAGGATTGAATTATTAAAACAGAAACAGGAGGAACTCAGGAGTCAGACTTGGGTTCAACAAGAATGACAAGCAATGCTTAGACAGCCCTCAGCGTGTTCCAGACTCCGTTCCAAGCAGTGTGCTAGTATTCACTCATTACATTTACTTCTCCTATCCGCCCCGTGAGCCCCATTTTACAATCTCCTAACAGTCCTATGAGGTGACTGAGGCAAGAAGGGGTTGAACACTTGGCCAAAGTCGCACTGACAATAAATAGCAGTTGGGATTTGACTCTAGTTATCTTTTAGTTACCAAAGTCTAAGCTTTTAATCATGATGCTGAACAGCCTCTGGCATTCATCACACGTGACTACGGGCAGTTTATTTAAACATTTTGGACTTCTGTTTCTTCTTTGATTGACAACTACCTTGCAGAGAATTTTTAGGATTAAATATGAACACCATCAGCATACACTAACGACCATCACAGCTAAGATATTAGCATATGCTAATGATAATCATAGCCAGCTACTGCCAGCCATATTAAGAAAGAAATCTCTTAATGTCCTCCCCCCCCATGTATTCCTTAATATAACTCTATGAGGTAGACTCTATTAAGCTCTAATATTAAAGATTAGGAAACTGAGGCACAAAGCAGTCAAAAGGTCCAAGGACACACAGCTAGCTGGCAGTAGAACTGGATTAGTAGGTATCCAGTGACTGTTAAAAAGAACTATATAAATTGTTGATGCAACTTTTAAAATGTCAAGTCCGCAGAAGCCAGAGGGCCCTGAGTCTCACTGTTCTTGCCATGCGATGCTTTCTGACAACTCTGAAAGTGAAATCCTAACTCGTGTAACTCCCAGCCTACAACAGAGTGTGGTGGCAAGCTACCCCCGCCGTTGGCTCATCCGCTTTAATCTCCCACTTGCACACATATTTTAACTCTTAAAAAAAAATCCAAAGAATAAGTATGACTCTTGTTGGTGGAAGGTGGTTGGGTGAGCTTACAAAGTAGACACCGCCGCTGGATTTGGACTTGGAGGAGTGCCAGAGCCCGCAGACTCGCAGGCTCCAGCAACGCCTGCCTGACTTTGCGTCATTTTTTGAAATGTGAAATCACTCCCTTCACACCAACAACAGAGATATTCTTAGCGTGTGGGTTTTGTTTTGTAAGAGGGGAAATGTGATTTATTTGCCGTTGGAGCTGTGCTGCGATCTCAGAGTTAGACCACATCTCCTTTGTTTTGCCCACAGCAGGAGGACCGGCTGAAGCTCTACAAGGAGCTGGAGTGTGGAGTTCGCACTTTGGAGCAGAAGTCAGGAGACCCTGGACCCCTGACCTGCAGTGACCGCTCCGGGTCTCTGTGTCCTTGACTGTCAGTTTCATCATCTACAAAATGATTGATTCACACTCTTGTTGTTTCCCGAGGCTATTTGTGGCCGTGGAGAAGGCCTGACTCACTTTACATCACAAATGCGCTTCTGTGCCCAACTGTACATGTGCTTCTGTGTAGTGGGAAAGTTAGTATTCAAAAATGTATTTCTAAAATTTACAAAAAAGCTAAAAATAGTTTTATTTATGTATTACAATTATGCATGTAAAATATATATTTACACATATTAAATGCACAAAGTATATTTTATAATACGATGCTTTGTGCATTTAATTGAAACGTTTGTTGAAATCACCCTTTCGAAGGCTGTAATGAGAACATTTGTTTGTACTCAGGTTCCCAGCATCAATACGTTGCTCTATTTATCTTATAAGAAATTGTTACTGCCCCTCAACAGATTTGTCACTAATGAGAACCTTACTAGGAATTAAGTCCCTTAACAAACGATTTTTACCTTTTTCTCATGAGTTTGGAAGATGGTTATGGTTTTTGTCCCTCTGGAGGGATCTAAGGATTAAGAGTAATTTTACAAAGTAAAAGGAGAGATGAGTCTACCCCAGAAAAGGCTCGGGCTTAATATGTGTGCTGGTCATCTTTTAAGAGATCAATCAAGTTCTATTTTCATTCTTATCTTTTTAGATATTGTCTCTTTTTTCATGCCAAGTTGCTGATGAAGACGGTGTCGAAGAGTCACGGTACGTGTAGATTTCCATGCACTGGTGTCTTTGAGGTTTAAAACCGCAAACAACCAAAAAAAGAAAAAACCCAAATCAAGCGGCCCTTGCACGTGCATTAGGGATTTATTACAGAGGCAGCCATCTAAAAATAATGTGATAAAAGCCCCACATCCAATCTTCTGAGAGACAGAGATGCTTTAGCTTTTTAGAACCTTAGACTCTTATCTTTTGTACTGATCCTTTTTATGTAACAAAGGTGAGAAAGATGGAGACGGACGGTGCCTTAACAAAGGGGTGAAGAAGGAGAAGTGGGATCACTTTTCTCAGGAGGAGGAGCCTTCCCTTTTATAAGATGGTCTCTTCAAATCTGAAGAGTGAGGCAAACAGTTGCATAAGTGTATACACCTTTAAAAGACTTACTTGCAAGGTGATCTTGGCAGGAGGGCCCATGTGACAAGGCAGGCAGCCGGCACTTCAGTCTTCTTGGTACTGGGTGACAGTGTATCCGTCAGGAATCAGTCAGAGAAGCAGAACCCTAGACAAGATACACACATGTGTCTGTATGTTAATTGCCGCAGGTGGATATGTACCTTTCTAAGGCTGTCATCTCCGTTTCTGATGCTGGAGCTCATATCTGCCGGACAGGAGGTTGGGGTCGGCAGGGACACTGATACAGTGTGGGGAAGTGAGGCCACGCTGCTTGCACCAGAATGGAAGGATGCCCCCATTGGTTCTCGTTTCCTCTGATCATAATAATGAGCAGAGTGTCCCACAGAAGTTGGACCCTTCATCACAGAGCTGAACACAGACCCGGCCCAGGAGTGAGAGAAGCTGAAAGTGGAAGCAGGGGGAGGGGGTCATCGGCTGACCCGGATGCTGCCTCGGGCAAGTGAGGTGAACCAGCGGACCAGCGAGAACATGTGTAAGCCACAGAAGTGCTAGGGCTTCACTTCATCTCCCGCCCCAGATCTCACACCAGAATCTCCCTGACCACACACCTCCGGGGAAGGGGATGCAGAGAGGGCCTAGCTCAGCCTGGCCACGTGGGCACGCCCAAAGCCACCATGTTGGCAGCCACACAAAGCCACTACAAGTGGCTACATCCTGATGTTGAATTTTTGCATTGGAAATTTTTTGAGATATGCAAACATTTAAACCAACTTGAGATAAAGCACAGATCTCCTTTAACATAAGTTCTATGTTGTTTTTTTCTGACTTTAAAAATAGTTCAACTACTCAGATCACTCAATTAGGATAAAATAATTAAAGTCCTTATAAATTGTATCACCAGATAATATCAGCTCTCCAGCTTGAGTCACATGATAGGGGCACAGTTTATTTACAGACAGATGGTCTCTCACTTAGAATGGTGTGACTTAACGATTTTTCAAATTTTTACAATGGCACAAAGCATTATTCATTCAGGAGAAACAGTACTTGGAATTCTGAGTCTGAGTCTTTCCTGTCTCTCATGATGCTGGGGAGTTCCCAGTCAGCCAAGGGATCGTGGGGTCAACAACAAATGCACTGACAAGGGTTCTACCCATAGAGCCATCCTCCTCACTTTCAATAGAGTATTCAGTACGTTACATGAGACACTCAACACTTCGTTATCAAGCTTTGTGTCAGATGGGTTTGCCTAACTGTAGGCTCATAGAAGTGTTCTCAGCATGGGTAAGACAGCCTAGAGGAATCTACAGTGGTCGGTAGGTGTATTCAATGCATTTTCCACTCAAAATATTTTCCACTCAGGGCACCTGAGTGGCTCAGTTGTTAAGCATCTGACTCTTGGTATTGGCTCAGGTCATGATCTCACACTGTGAGATCAAGCCCCAAATCTGACTCTGCACTGTCAGCATGGAGACTCCTTGGGATTCTCTCTCTCCCTCTCTCTCTCTCTCTCCAAATAACTTTAAAAAAAAAACCCTAAAAAATAAACGTTAAAAAATATTTTCAACTTACAATGGGTTTATTAAGAGGTGACCCCAACTGAAATTGAGGAAGATCTGTACTCAGATTAAGTGCCTTTGAGCCCTCCTTGCACTGATTTGGGGAATTCCACTCTTTGTTTCTGGAGAACTCACTTCGAGGACCCGGCAGCTTTGGGAGGCTAATGGTGAGAACAGGAAGGAAGGGGAGATCCATTCTCTACTGATACTGCTGCCTCTGAAGGTCACTGTCCCCAGTCAGGTAGGCCAGCCGGCTAGTTGTAGATAGAAGATGATGACCCAGCCATCTCCTCCCAACCACACTCAACATCCCTGAGTAACTGGGATGGGAAGAGAACAAGGATAAGTCAGCCGCTATACGTCCCGACAGGAGAACTTACGGGTTGGTGTTTCCTCTGGGACACTCAGTCTAGTTCATGATGGTTAGAACCCTTTTGTTTGTGTTTTGTCTCCTGCCAATGGGTCCCAGTCATAGTTCCTTCTGACATGTTTAATAATATGGAAACCCAAAGGGAAGAAATCTAGATCATTATCCTTACCCTGGGCTCCATATGCAAATTTGCCTACTTTCTTCTTAAACTATAAGGTGGGGAAAAAAGAAATTTTACATCAAGATAAATGGATGGTACTATCTCTAGAAATGGAAATAAGGAAGGACTTTTTCAGTGTAAGTTCTTTTATAGAAAGAAAGGAAGAAAGAATAAGAAAGAGAAAGAATGGAAGGGAAGGATGAGAGGGAAGGAGGCAGAGAGAGCAAGAAAGGGAGGGAAGGAGGGAGGAAAGAGAAAGGAAGAAAAGAGGAAAGAGCAGAGAAGAAAAAAAGGTAAAGTTCTACCTCACTGGGCATCATGCCTCAAATGATCCCAGAAAAGAAAAAAGACATCACTTGAAAAGGTTATTTTGCTGGTAATTGAAACTGGGCATTTTGTAGTTAAGGTTTACTGCAAGCAAGAACTGAAGTGGGAAGAGAATTCCTCATTGCACGCAGGAATTATAAAGTACCTTTCTGTTCGCACATACATAACACGCCCTCACCTATCATTATCAGATCTGGGCACTGCCAGAGATGTCTAAATTTAACATGACAAACAACAGATGGAGAGAAACATCACCACACTTAGGCTCTCCTGGTGTGAACTATGATTCACTGAGGGGAAAGTAAGGGTCATAAACAAATTGGTAGCATAGGAGCGGGCTGTGCCAAAGATGGATGGATAGATAGAAGGAAGGAAGGTTGGTTGTCAATATCACCAAGGTGCTGCTATTAGGAAAGACATAAAATAATTTTGTAGGATTGGACTTAGGATACATGGAGGAGGTAGACTGAATGGAGAAAATTTTCCTTGGAAAATTCTTACGCATTTGGGGGGCTATTCTGAACACATATAGGATTGAAGGGGCCTTGGGAACAGTACAGAAGAAAGGGACAAAGCTGACTTGTTATTCCAGGTCTTTTATTTTTAAATTTGTCCATTCAATTGACAGAAAACAGGGAGATGTGCTTAGAAAAAGTACCAGAGTCTTCTCTTCCCACGTATCTTTCCAGACAGTTGGAGACTGGGGGAGGGGGGGGGCAATCATTTTTTTGCATTTAAACTTTTCCTATTCTTGATCAAATCGTATTTTATAACAGTTCATATCCAATTCTATTCTTTTCATATTCCTTTGTTTCAGCAGAAAAAAATTTGTAGTAACTTAATATCTTGAAAATTAGCTCAGAAAATGTTGCTATAACTCAGAAGTACTTATTATACTTTTTTAGCAGTTGAATTCACTACCATTGGGACCACTGAAGAAGAATTCTCTCCACACTTTCAGAGATAATGTGGTACTGTGTTTGTCTCACCACTGACAATTCAAGAAGAGAAAATGATTCAAGCAAACATTAACAGTGGTTTTAATATACTGGAAGCATAATTAAATGATTATGACTGTTCCTCACACGTATCTGTGGAAATTTCTTTGGAATGGTAAATTAAGAGGAATCTTACATGTTTCTCTTGTTTTTTAAGTAAAACTGATATAACTGATAAATCATAGCTCTTCAAATTATAATTCCTCAGTAATCTCTGAGTCTTGAGACTCTGATAATCTACAAACATAATGGTTAGGAGATACCGTGATTTTATTAAGTTTGGGGAAGTCAACAGAATGATTCTGTAGTGTGAATGAGAGAAAATCTAATCAAAATTATGACTATGGCTAGTTTCTCACCACGAGTACAGACATTTGGAACCAAAAGCAAGCTGTTGAGGGTGGAGAGAAGGTGTCTCACCTTCACCCGCCAACCTACCAACTTGAGTATTAAGAGATTTAATTATTTTCTTTATATTTCCACTAGAAACTAGACGTGGTATGGAGCATATTTCGGTGTGAACATTTGTGCAGGCGGAAAACGCACAAAGCCCATTCATGTAGCAAATTCAATATTTTTAATAACTCACTCTGTAACAGACATTATGCAAAAGAACACAAGGAAGGCGGGATGCCCACCATCCTGGTATTCACCCATTTAGTGGTAACAACAGGCATGCAATGGTCAGTGGTAGCGTTCCGCAGAATGTAGTAAGTGTAGGTAGGGCAGCTAGGCTGTATCAGTATCACTGGGGATCTGACCCAGATTAGGGGTTCAAGAACAGCTTCTAGGAGGAAGGAATGTCTATACTGAGAACTTTCAGAAGAAAAGTCAGTAGATGGTAAGGAAAACATGCTCTAGAAATAAAGGAATAGCCAGAGGTAAGAGAAAGCTTCATGCATTGGAAGAAGTGAAGGAATTTTATGGCCAGAGCCTATGCAGTGAGGTTGGGAGATGTTGAAGAATTAGACCAGCGAGGTACATGGTGGTCAGTCCTCGAAGAACCTGGTGAGGCCTGTAACGGAGTTCGGGCTTTATTGAGGGCTTTAAGTACTGATAATAATATTAATAACAACAGCAGTAATAATAATAATAAAGAACATCTATATAGTTGTTACATAGTATGCTTCTCATGTATTAATTCATTCAATCTTATAACAGCTACATGAGGTAGGTATGATTATTATTATCTCCATTTTACAGAAAAGTAAGTTGATGCATGGAGAGGTTAACTAACTTCCTCAAAGTCATGAATGACAGTCAGGATTAAACCCAAGTAGTCTGGCTCCATAGTCCCTTCCGTTAACCCTATGCCATGCCAGGAACAAGGGAATGGCATGTTGAGATTTTCATCTTTTGAAAAAATATTTATTTGTTTTTGAGAGAGCGAGCGAGCGAGAGAGAGAGAGAGAGAGAGAGAGAGAGAGAGAATGAATATGAACAAACAAGCTGGAGAGGGGCAGAGAGAGAGGATCCCAAGCAGGCTCTGCACTGTCAGCACAGAACCTGACATGGGCCTCAATCTGACAAACAATGAGATCACAACCTGAGCCAAAATCAAGAGTCAGACATTTCACAGAGTAAGTCACCCAGGCGCCCCTAGATTTTCATTTTTAAATATTCAATTGCTTTACAGCATGGAGCTAGGATTGAGGAGTGGACAAGAAAAACCAGAAACCTCTTTAGAAAGCTGGCAGATTGATTCCTGAAGATAGACGCCAGAGACTATGTATCAGTGGCAAAGGCCATGGGGAGAAGGATAATTATTTGAGAACTATATAGGATGTCAAGTCAGTAGGTCTTGGTGATTAACTGGCTACATGGGATGAGGACTAGTCAAATGTTGGCTACAGGATGGCCGCCGTGCTCCTTACTGAAAAGAGAAACATGGAATGTGAAACTGGTCCTTCCTCCCTCCCTCCCTCTCTCCCTCCCTCCTCCTTGCCCTTCTCTCCCTTCTCCTTATCCCTCTCCCTCTTTCCCTATTGTCTTCTAATTCTCTCTTAACCAAACGTATAACATTTGTTTTGCAGAGAGGTGACTGAGTCATTTCTGGACTTGCTGAACTCTAGACACTGGTAACATATTTGAAGAAAGAAATGGTTGGAGTCAAGGAACCAGAGCACCAGGAAGACAAAGAAGGGGGGGGTTGGATTTAAAAGCAAGTGGCACGTATCTAACAACACGGCCTGAGGACGTGAGTGAGGGCACCCAGGCAACACCGAGAGAGGGAGATTAGGGACTAGAGTGGAATCCTGATGTCCAACAACCCAATGTGAAAAACTAAAGCTTAATGTTAAATTCCATTATTAACAGCGTCTATTTTGTAGGTAGGATTTTCCGACGCATTGAATGGAAATGAAGACAAAGCTTGGAGGACAACAATCAGTGTCAACCAGACTTAATCACGCTGGCCCCTTGGTGTGCATTTTATTCTCCTTTCTACGTTTAAGAATAATATTCTGTAAGGAAGAATAAAAGGCAAACAGGTAATATCAAATACTTCATAAGCTTATGAGAAAACAGTAATCAAGTGAGTTTGATAAAATATTTTTTAATGATTATCTATTTTTGAGAGAGAGGAGAGAGAATGAGCGTGCAAGCAGGGGAGGGGCAGAGAGAGAGGGAGACACAGAATCTGAAGCAGGCTCCAGGCTCTGAGCTGTCAGCACAGAGCCCCATGTGGGGCTTGAACTCACAAACTGAGAGATCAGGACCTGAGCCAAAGTCAGAAGCTTAACCAACTGAGCCACCCAGGCGCCCCTGATAAAATACTTTAAATGGCTAATATACAAACACAGGACATGGGGTCACGATGATGTACATTCAAGTCCTAATTTCACCTCTTAGCAAACACAGAGCATGGGGTCAAAATGGTGTAAGTTCAAATCCTAATTCACCTGTATAACATATGAGATATTATTACCCACTGAGCCACAGTCGTCTGTGAACTGAGTAGGTGATACCAACTCCCCGTTCCAACACAGGAGAAATAAGTTAAAGTCAGTGAAACGCTCAGTGATTAATGGTTGCTGTTTTTCTTTTCTTCTTCCTAATTAACTGTAGTGCTACCGATATTGTGTTAATTCTGCCTTTTCTGGATTTCAAAAGATTTTTCCTGTCATCATTTGGGAAAAAACAGCGATGCATCTTCTTGGGAATGCCAAAAGGAATAAAAAGTTTCTTAGGGTCAGAATTTGAATCTATAAACCTATAGGTTGAACCAGGAAACCTACAGGCTTGGAATTGCTTAACTTTATAAAGTGAAACGTCATCTTTGCCAACCCTCTGTTTTTCAAGAAGCCAGGAACACATCCCTCCTTCATTCCATGCCCAGAGTCCTTGCAAAACAACAATCTATGTTTATAAAACACTCCCAAATTTGATGAGCTCATTTAGTTTGGAGTCACTAGCCACTTAGATGTATATGTAAATACTGAGAACTAGTCTAAATCATAAACTCAGTCTGTGTACAGCCTAGTGGTTAAGGGCCCCAGTTTCCTCATCTGCAAAGTGATGGGGGTGGAGCGTGTGGCTAATATTATAAATCTATCGGTTACTAGAAGGCGAAAAGTTACACGATCTGAAGAGAAACCAGAGTATCACAGGTTACTAGAAAACGAAGAAGTAAGGTTATCACCTGGCACTTACGGTGATTATTCTAAATAAACATTATTAAAAAACATATTTTGATACATTTAGGGGTAAACTTTATATTATGTGACAATTGATGAGGCAAAAGTACTCTTTCTCGTGTATTTCTGAATAAAATGCTTAAAATATTTTGTTACGTCTATTAACATTTCTATTAAATCCATCATTCTAACAATATTTACATTTAGCTTTTCCCAGAGAACGTAGCAATATAGGAAAATGGCTGAGAACCCACAGCAGGCTGCTATATTCATACCAAAGACAAATGGGAATAATAACTAATCTTGGCTGTGAAGTTTAGCCTTTAAGCAGAACGCATGAACTGTAAAGATAACCTGAAATCCAGGAATAACTATAAAATGTAAACATAACTCTTATCCTTTCTGTGGACAATAGTATTGAATTTCAGAATGGTCTATAAAATATCTTATTTGGAATTAAATAAAAATGTCTTAAATATAATATTTTTCTATCCATTTTTAGGTGCAAATTTACTGAGTGAAATATACAAATCTTCAGTGTGTAATTCTGAGGTTTTGAACCCACTTCCAACAAGTTGGTGTGGGGAGGTGAACGCCAGCTAAGGCTGGCTCTGGCCAGGGGTCTCAATTCTTCTTCAAGTGGGCTTTTCATGGGGCATGTTAATGTCTTTATAGTAAGTGGCTGTCTTGGTGTCCTACAATTCAGTTCAATTCTAACACCAGCTGGGTGTCCTGCAATTCAATTCCAACACTGTCTACCCAGAGAGAACATCAGTCTTATAAAATGGGCTCTCTCCCTCCTTCACTTAAGACACCAGACACCACTTCAAGTCCAGGTTATCACCTGTGTTTCTGGCCAACCAGCTCTATAGATCAGATGTTCCGATGACCCTCACCTTGGGTAGGATTACTTTGCTAGAGTAGCAGCTCCGTGGAACTCACAGAAACAATTTTACTCAATTTGTTACCAGTTTATAATAAAAGGAGGTAGCCCAGAAAAGCCAGACGGAAGAGAAACATAGGCAAAGTGAGGAGAAAGGGCACAGAGCTGCCATGCTGTCTCCATGCCCGCCACTCTCCCCCAAATCTCCACGTGCTTACCAACACAGGAACCCTCGGACTCTGGTCCTTCTGGGTTTTTCGGGAAGCTTCATTGCACAGGCATGATTGGTTAAGTCACTGGTCCTTGGTGATGGATTCAATCTTACCCCCTCCCTCCTCCACAGAGATTCTGAGGTGGTACTGAACAGTGACCGAAAAGGGGACCGAAAGTGGTTTCCCTGACAACCAGCCTCCGTCCTTAGGTGGGATCCAGAAGCCATCATTAACACAACAAAAGACACTTTTGTTACTCCCACCACTCAGGACAGTCCAAACATTTGAGGAGCTCTGTGCCAGAACTAGGACAAAGACCATAACTCATAATACCACAAATTCAATGAGCTTGATGAATGCCTAGACTATATAATGCAGACCTCTATGGAGATGCAGAACACTTTTGTCATCGTAAAGGATGCCCTTGTGCCTCTCTGGTCCATTCTTGACCACTAATTCAGAAGCAGTCATTGTTCTAATTTTTACACAATTGGACGAATAGTTAATTATCCTAGTATTTTATATACTGGAATTATCCAGCATGTATTCACTTTGATCTGGCATTTCTCAGTGGTGGGGGGGATACATCCACGTTGTAATGTATGTTACTTTGCTCATTTTATTGCTAAGTAGTATGCATATAACACCTAAACTAATTCCATTCTTCTGATGATGGATGTATGGAGTATTTTCAATTGGGGATATGAGCGAAATTGCTACGAACCTTCTTGACTATTCACTAGGTGAAATTATTTACTCAGGTAAATACCTAAGTGTGGAGTTGCAAGGTCACAGAATTAGTATGCGGTCTATTTATAAGTGCCAACTGTTCTCAAGATAGCTGTACGTTTTTACACTTCTTCCAGAAGTGTATGAGAGTTTCAGTTGCTATGGACCCTTGCCAACATCTAGTGGTTAGGTTGGTGGGTCAGTGTACCAAGTGTACATACAGTGGTGTCTCATTGTGGCTTTAGTTTGCATTTCCCTGATGGCTAATGACACGAGCAATTTTTCATGTATATATTTACCATCGTTCTTGTCTTCGTGAAATACCAGATATTGTCTATATTATTGGCTTCCTTCTTTATTATTGTAGGCTTTCTTCACTTGCTTTGCATATATTCTCCTAGTGATGGCATGCATGTTAATTTTCTAAATAATGTCTAATGAACAGAAGTCAAATTTATCAAATTTTTGCTTGTATGCTTAGTGTTTGTGTCCTAAGAAATTTTTGCCTAACCCAAGGTCATAAAGATATTTCTTGTGCTTTATTTAAAAAGTGTTACAGTTTTAGTCCTGTGTTAAGTCTATGTTTATCTTGATTTAAATTTTGCATAGGGAGTGAAAGAGGCACCAAGGTTCAGCTTTGTTCCATATGTACCTCCAATTGTTACATCATCATTTGTTGAACGGATGCTCTTTTCCACACGGAAATGTTTTGCTATCTTTGCTAAAATAATCGATTAACAACACACACATATATCTATTTCTGGATTCTCGATTCAGATCCATTGATTCATTTATTTATTTTTGTGCCAATGACATGCTAGGTTGGTTACTGTAGAATTATGGCAAATCTTAAAATCAGGTAAAGGAAGGTCTTTGCTATTTGGGGGGATATTTATTTTGAGAGAGAGACACAGCACATGTGAGAGAGCAGGAGGAGGCTGGGGACACGAGGAGAGAGGATACCAAGGAGACTCCACACTCATTGTGGAGACAGACACAGGGCTCGATCCCACAACTGTGAGGTCATGACCTGAGCCAAAACCAAGAGTTGACTGCTTAACTTGCTGAGCAATCCAGGCCCCAATCTTTGCTATGTTTTTAATTTTTTTTTTTTGTCTCAGTCTAGGTTAAGGTCTAGACCTTAAGCATTTCTATATAAATTTTAGAATCTGTGGAATTAACAACCACCATAAAAATACTGAGATTAGGATTAGGATTGCATTGATTCTATAAATAAATAGAAAGTTAACAATACAGGGTCTGAACATACATGTATCTGTTTACTTAGATCTTCATTTTATTCTTAGCAATACTTTGTAGTCTTCTGCAGAGGAGTCTTACACATCTTTCATAACATTTATCACTAATTACTTTATGTCTATTGATGCTACTATAATTAGTATTTTTTAAAAAATTCCAATTTGGGGCAAGTATATAGAAATACAATTTCTTTTCATCTGTTAATATTGGATCTTGCATCTTATTAAGTACCCTTATTAGATTTAGTAGTGTTAGAAATATCTAAACAATTACTATTTAGTTTAAAGTAATCTGTAGACCCAACATGGGACTCGAATTCAAAACCCTGAGATCAAGAGTCACATCCACTTCTGACTGAGCCATCCCAGTGCCCCTACATAACAATGATGTCATCTATAAATAAAGATATTTTTAAAAATTTTAATGTTTTATTTTTGAGAGACAGACACAGAATGGGAGCAAGGGAGGGGCAGAGAGGGAGGGAGGCACAGAATCCAAAGCAGGCTCCAGGCTCTGAGCTGTCAGCCCAGAGCCCGATGTGGGGCTCAAACCAACAAACTGTGAGATCATGACATGAGCTGAAGTCGGACACTTAACCAACTGAGCCACCCAGCTGCCCCAATTTTGTTTATTTTTAATGTTTATAGGTTTTTTTCTTTCACTACTTTTTTCATGTATTTGCACTTGTATTTATTTACTTAGGCATTATCATCACTTACTAGTGCCTCCAGTGACAAGATGAACAAATTGGGTGTTCCCAATCTTACAGAAAACTTGTTCTGTCTATCGTGACAGATCTTTGAGAGATGTCTTTACAATGGTACTTGTGTGGTTTTCATATATCCCCATCAGGAAATTTTACAGATTAAGGAAATCTCTTGATTTTGCTCAATGCTTTTGATAATTCTATGTCAATGGTTGAGTGGAATTGGAGCCCTCACACATTTTATCGTTTTATTGTTCTGTTTGGTGGGGGTAGGGAGATAAGTGAGACACATTATTCTCTTGTGGTTGAAACAGAAATCTGTTATCTGCTCTTCTGTGTGAAATATGTTTATGATGGAATTGGCGAACATTTAATAAAATTAACCATGACAATAATAGCAGAACCAAAAGCATGTGGAATATTTACTATGTGCTCCACTTTCTCTAATGCAATACTAACAGCAGTCCCACAAGACAAGTCTTGGTGGAGATGTGATCCCTGAGATTTTACAGAGTAAGTATCTTGCTCGAAGAAACATAGCTTGGAAAATGAATAGTCTGAATTACCTTATTCTCAAAACACTTGTTTTAATACTATGTAAAACTATTGTCTGTTACTTTTGACCCCAAAGTTCTTTTAAAGAATCCCTACTATGTGTAAAACATTGTTGAGTTACGGACTTTCTTTCTGAAGTTACCTTTGAACTGTTATTATGTCTACTTCACTCTGGGTACATTAATTCTCTTTGTTGACAGATTTTGTGTCAAAATGTCTGCCCAAATTCTGAGTCTGACAGCACAAACTTCATTTTTCATTTCTAAGCCTTGGCTTACAGAGAACATGAAATATGCATGGATACTTTACAGAACTCAGCCATGGGTCTATAGCAGTAGATGCATTCTATCAAAAATATATGGTCTCACTCAGAGAGATACAAAACCCATACATGACAAGCTACAGCTTCCCTTTTACCCTGAAGCTTCTAATTCACAGACTATTCAAATCTGATGCAAAAAATAATGGTTTAATTCAGAGAGACTTTTAAAGATCATCATCTGAGAATAAATATGAAAAGGCATATCATGTATGGGCTACAGATCACGGGAAATCAGCAGGTACATGGTTCAGCTGAGTAATTCATCAATTATGTGATGAGCATCTGCTTCTTTTATTAATTTAAGAAGTATTTATTGATGGTCTACTGAGTGCAAAACTGATGGCCTACTATGGCCCAGACTGGAGAAAAGAGCGATCAATGATAGATATGGTTCCAATCATCCCTCAAACAAACTAGATTTGCAAATACAGTGTTCAAAACTCTCTCCTGTGATAGGTTCTATAGGTTGATGTCCATAGTGAGGATTTATAAAAATCACTAACATTTCAAGTGTTTATTGGCTTTGAGGCTCTGAGGTAAAGGCATATTTTGGAAAGCCTCATTTTAGAGACTGGGAAAATGAAGACTAAATATAAGGAACTTGCCCAAGGCCACGCTCCTTTACAAGACAGACATGAGATTAATATCTGGTCCTCAGATTCTGGATCCTTTACTCTTAGCTTCTGTGCCTTACAACCTCCACCAATGATGTACGTTAGATCTATGCTGGCAGCGGAATTGTTTGAAACATTATTTATAACAATTTATAAGGTTAATTATCCCTAGAAAGGAGTCCTTCCTTGGAATCTTGATTTTTCTCCCCTCTCTTTAGGCTCTCTTATTTTCCCTTCCTTCACCTGAAGACCATCCAAATGCCTTTCACTGCATGACAGATTTAATCCAACCTATTTCAAATGACCCCTGCCCAAGTCTTTCATAATGTCACTAATTCTCCATTAGTTACATTCTAGTCTACCATGTGCTCCCTGGACAAGTCACAATGGACTTGTATCTCTCCTCCTAGGTCCTAAGCTCTTTCCCTCCTGGCACAGGCTGCCCCGCCCAAGCCTGGTACACATGCTTCCTGATCTTAGCGTTGTTGGTTTCTCCTCACCAGGTCTTGGCTCAGAAGTCATCTCTTTAGAGGATTAGGACTTCAACGCATCTTTTGGGGGAAACACAGTGTGCAACCCATAACACACTCATTCATATGATCCCTGTCTTACATATTAGAAAATAGAGAATTGGATAGAGTTAATTTGCCTAAAATTATATACCCGGCAAGAAAGACAGCCTAAGTTTTAATTCCATGGATTTGACTGAAGAGTCTGTTGCCCCACAGTGAGGCTCACAGTTTACATAGAAATCACGTGAAATTGGGTAGGAATTGGAGAGAACACACAGCCAGCCTAAAACATCTTAAGATAGGTCATCGACCCTAGGCAATTCTCTACTGGGGTGGTATCACCCTCTAGGAGCACTTCAGAAGATGTCCATATCTCCTTGTTATAATGGCTGGGTGTTAATCACAGTCATGAAGAAACAGAATAAATGGGTAAAAATTGTTGGGCCAATGTCTTGAAGAGCATCTACGGCCTGTGACAATTGTCTCTGCCGAGAATGGGGGCTTCCTCCATCGGTGCTAGGGTTCACAGGGACACAAAATGCCTAGAACGTTTCTCCTTAACAAGGATTGTCCCTCTCGAGATGCCAGGTGCATCTCTGTTGGGAGGTGGTCCTTACACTGTTCCAAGAAGATCAGCATCTTTGATGCCTTCTACCTGCAGTCACCTTTTCTTTGTGCCCTTAATCAACATATTGGTCTCTTTGACCCTCACCAAAATGCTCTTTCTCATCCTTCTTTTAGCTGAGTCTACTCATCCTTGATAATTCAACCGAAGTCCATTTCTCTGGTGCACAAATTCTTTGATACCTCTCCTCCATGAAATCAT
This sequence comes from Helogale parvula, assembly GCA_004023845.1. NCBI lineage: Eukaryota > Metazoa > Chordata > Mammalia > Carnivora > Herpestidae > Helogale > Helogale parvula. Next base: position 77,175 of record PJEM01008317.1, read on the forward strand.
GAAGCAGGTTCATGCAATTTAACATATCACTGTGTGTTGTTCTTTTGTTTTGATGGTATTCTGTGTCTAGGTCTTATTTCCCCCAATTAGACTTTGAACTTTTTTCTGGGTCTCCATAGTACCCGAGACAAGACTGGGCACAGAGACAGTGATTTTTAGAAACAGGCGACATCTAGGGCAGCGTTCTCCGAGGACAGTTCCTCTCAGGTCAGACACCTCGTGTGTTTAGTTTTCAGAAACCTCATTATGCAGAATTTAAGATTAGGAAAGGGCTTTCTGTGGTGTGTTTGGCCTCCTCTGCTCTTTATTACGTCTTCTGTAAACTAATGGCCAAACGTTGTATGTAAAAGTATTGCATGTAATAAAGTATAATTAGGCATAGGAAGAAAATAAAAATAGTCTGCAATCCTGCCACCTAGTATAGCCACAATTTTTATATATATTTCAAGATATATATTTTTTCAAAGCATAGATTGGGAATAAATTGGGCCTACCTTAGTAATTGGCTTTTTTTCACTTAATATTTCATGAGCACCCCACCATATTAATAAACATTAAAACCCTCACTTTGAAACAACTGCATAGGATTCTCTTTTATGAATGGAGCATCATTTGTGTCGAATGTTTCAATTATTCATTCATTTCCCAAATATTTACTAATTTCTTGCTATACAGCAGACACCGTTCTAAGTGCTGGGGATATGGCCTAGACAACACAGACAAGCCCTTGCCCACCCGATGCTACGTTTCTAGTGAGGAAGTCTCTCCAGTCCACGTTTCCTGTCAAGAGTACAACAGTGATTCTCAGGGTGATCTGCCCCCTAGGAGGGATGTGTCCTCCAGCAGACATTTGTCAAGGGCCAGAGAGATTTTTTGTGGTTACAGCTTAGCAGAGGCCAGGGTTGCTACTGATAGCTAGCGGGTAGCGGTCCGGGGTGCTGCTGACATCCTCTAATGTACGGGCCAGCCTCCCAAGACAAAAAAGGATCTGGGCCAAAGTGTCAATAGTGCCAAGGTTTAGAAGCATGGCTCTACTTTGAGATAGTAATAAATAATAAAACAAACACTTCTAATTTAGTCTCCCTGGGTAGAAGCCTTAATATGCTGAGTCACTTTGTGGAAAAATTCTACTCCCCTTTGCTACCTCCGCCAAGAGTTGAGTCCGGAGGCTGCTAGTTAGAGCCTCTTCTTTGGCTGAAAGTAAGAATATTAAGGAATAGAATTTCAGGCACCAAAGAATAAACTGGGAAGGTGACTGAGCACAGGGAGAGTCATATTCATCACTCGATTCACAGTGAGTACCTTGGATTCTGACTCTGATGCTGGGGCTGCTGTCTGAAGATTATGGGGGGCTAAATATAGTTTCAGTGCAGGAAAACTAGCCTGAGACCTCTTTATCCTTGTTTCTGTGACTTAAAAATCTCCTTCAGAAAAGGAGCAAGTTTTGACCTGGATGTTATTTTTTTCCTTTTTTCATGAAGAAAGGTTATTTCATATATACTTTGAAAATATTTTCTGTTTGACCTGGAAGGGGGATGGAAAATTTACAGAGGACGGGGCGAAAACTGAGCAGGTGGCTGTGAACTGCATATACATTCTATGAACACAGATATGGTACCAAAGTGAACCGTTTGTTAATGTATGGCTTGGTAGACATATGTACCCAAATCTCAGCCTGAAAATTGCTCTTTGTAAGGAAGCGGGGAGGGTAGGAATAAAAAAACAACAAAAAAAAATAACAAAACAAAAAATACAGCTACAACAAAATTTTATTACAATCTCTTAAATTTATGCGTGGAGGAATTTAATTATTTTTACTTATTTTGCTGTGACAGTGGTCTGTTGTTAAATTGGCTTTATTGATTTTTAAATATTTTATCACACACAATTTAGACATGTGAATTGTTGAAAAGTGACTATTATGAGCTTAGGAAGTCACCGTCAAAATGTATTCATGGACCATATTTGGTGGTGGGAGCAGTTACTATATTATGTCATTTTGTTCTAAATAGTAATTGATACCCCTTAATCATGGGCTTGAATACATAGGATTCTCAAACTCACACATAGACAGGCAATTTGAATATTTCATAGAGTGGAATAGTCAAGTAACATCCTCTATTTTCTACTTCACCTTGTATAGAAGATTGCTATGATGGAATTCTTATATGCAACATACAACAATAGAATCTTTCTGATTCTTTAAACGTGAACACTTTGGTGTTTGAAATGGAAATTCCTAATATTCAACTATCTCTTCTGTTTCCTAGAAAAATAGAAATATTTATATAGCCCATTTTGTTACTAACAGAACAGCACATATATATCCTCCAAAACTGAGTATATTCTTGAATATTTACACTTGGTATGTTGCTTGGTATGTCACATGAACTTGGCACATTATTTATATGCTGTAAAACTCATTTCTTTCTAAGCGTGCAAGAAAGGAAAGCAGGAAAGATAATATCAATTTTTCAAGCTTATTGCAATTTATATAAATTAGATAAAAGCAAAATGGCTTAGCACAGACTAGTATACAGACAGCTGGTACAGAGATATTAATGACTCTCTTTTCTATAAAAGAAGTCATAGGTTGTTTGAATTAAAGCTACATATATTAAGATTAATAAGCCTTGGAAACACTATGTTGAATCAAGAGCAAGGGCAGGGAGAGGGTGTAGTTGGAGAGAACAACCCAAGGTGATTTTATCCATGTGGGTAACGAGGTGGGATAGTAGAATCTATAAATATTATTGTATTAGTGTTTATAATTTGTTGCATGCCTTTATTAAAAATAAAATTATGTATAAAATTGAGCCTGTTCCCTATTGAGTGATCATCAGAAAATGTGGTTAATATTGGCCACACTGCATGGCACCTCTGACTTCATCTATTCCCCAGGGAGCAAAATTTGTGTATTTCTGCAGCACAGCGGATGGAAACTTGGAATAGTATTCATATATTTTTCCCTGTGTGTCTTTACTCAGTGGTTTTTAAATCCAATAAGATGGGTTTCTTTGTTGACTGACACTATAAGGGTTTTTTTCCCCTGTAAAATCTCTATAGCCAGGTGCTTATCTATCAGTTTATGTTTTGTAGCTCCCCACAAAAGCTCATATCAAACAAAAGAAATATTACATATTTTTAACACAGCTAGGGAGAACAGTGAAATTTGATGTAAGTCACCCAACAATGGATGGGGTGTTTCTGGGATTTGAAGTCCATAAGTTACGTCCAATTCACATAAGCTTGAAACCTTCACTGGACCATGTTTATGAGTTTCAGAAAGTCTGTCTTAGGTTTGGTATGACACTGGTTAAAAATGGAAGATTTTTACATTACCTAAGTATAATGCCTGTAATAAAAGACAGACCTGACTTCAAGTTCGTATTTTTAATCTTTTTGCCTAATCAGGTCCTCAAATAAATACCCAACTGATTGACAGTTAGTAGGTGTTACCTTCTAATTTGAAAATGAATTTTAATTCAACCTTCACACTGTTGAAGAAAAGTATTACTATTCACTCAATAATTAGGCTTAATTGGTCTGAGGATTTAAAAGCCGCCTTGACACCAAACATTTCAAACTGTGTATATTTCACAACGTTAAGTAGACTCTTGAGACCAGGACTACAAGATAGATTTTATCAGCTTGTGGTATATTTCCCTAGGCAAGCAAATGTAAATGTCCAATTGCTGATATTTGAAACTAAAAATCAAAACTGAAACAGAAATCATGTGTTTTCCGATTTCTGGATTGCCTATGATACTCATTTTTCTTTCCATATCAGAGGTGGACTAAATTGTTTTCTTATCTGTCTTTTAATCTGCATAATCATTACATATCTACCAACCAATAGGACACCAAAACCACAAGCAACAAAAGCAAAATTAGACAAGTGCAACATTAAAAAGCTTCTGGGCAGCAAAGAAAACCATGAACAGAGTGAAAGGCAACCTCCAGAATGAGAGCAACTATTTGCCAACCATACATCTGATAAAGGATTAATATCCAAAATATATACGGAAATCCCTACAAAAAATCCAATCACCATTAAACAATGGGCAACGGATATTTCTCCAAAGAAGAAATACAAATGGCCAAGAGGTCTATGAGTAGATGCTCAGCATAACTAATCGCAGGAGAAACCCAAATCAAAACCACCCTGAGCTAACGTCTCGTATGCTAGAATGGCTATTTTCAAAGCAAAACAAACCCAAATAAAACCTGTTGGTGAGGATGTGGAGAACCTGGACCCCTCATGCACGGTTGGTAGGAATGCGAACCGGTGCAGCCACTACGGTAAAATGTATGGAACTTCCACAAAAAATCAAAACTAGAATTACCACATGATCCAACAGTCCTGCTTCTGAGCATATATCAAATAAAAAATCCCTGAAATCAGCACCGAGAGAACACACAGTCACCCTGGTTTCCACTGCAGACATTATTCACACTAACCGAGATACAGAAACAACCCAAATGCTCATTGGCAGATAAATAAAGAAAATATAGTGTATACACAAATAGGTAATTATCCAGGCTTAAAAAACAAAGGAAATCCTGACAATTAGGAGGCTCCTGGAAGATATTATGCCAAGTAAAATAGCCAGACACAGAATAACAAATACTAAAGAGTTACTTATATGAGGTCTTTAAAATAGTCAGGCTATAGAAACAGAGTAGAAAGGTTGTTACCAGGGCTGAAGGGAAGGGAAACGGGGAGCTGATATTTAAGGGACATCAAAACTCAAGTTACGGGAGATGCGTGAGGTCTTGAGATCTACGACCCAACATCGTGTCTATGGTAAACAATACTGTGTTGGGTACTTAAAAATATGTCGAGGGGGTAAATCTCATGGTAACTGTTCTTGCAACAGAAAAATATTTGAAATATGTATCTACAAATCATTATCTACCACTAAACATCTTCTGTATTTCAAATATTCGGTCAGACATTCTACATGTATTAAAAAGAAGACTTCCAATATTTTATGAGATAAATTATTATTCCTATTTTAAAATAAGTAAATTCCAAGAAAGTATGATAAATGTGGCTTTTATCTGACTAGTACAGTTTTGCCACCCCCCATCCCAAAGATGGGGACATGGCCTATGTTGGGAACATTGCAACATCACAGGGAGCAATTGTGTAATGATCACACGACGGATCAGACTTGGACCAATCATTGAATTCTCTGGTATTTTTCTGATTGAAACTGGTAAGGAAGACTTTTCCTCTGATTAGGTCATAGAACTGGATGTAAGTGGATGTGATGTAGACAGCAGCCATGTTTCCTGCTATTCAGACAAAGATAAACCCCAACTTTGGCCAAAGACATGAGAGAAAAATACTAGAGAATGCGTAAGGACTTTGAGTATTTACACCTAATTATACTCAGTTTCTCAATTCAGGCACTACTGACATTGAGCTACATATTTTCTCGTTGGGGGAAGGGCCTCCGCATCTTGTGCTGACCTCCACCTGGCACTAGATGCCAGAAGCACCCACTGTTCGGCAGTTGTGATCAGGACGTCTCCAGAGTTTGCCAAATTTCTCCCTGGGAGTGGGATGGGAGAGGCAAAATCACCATCTATTGAGAACCACTGAGTTATAATGAAAACTATCTTTACCACTGTGTTTGCCAATTATTCAAGCTATAATCTCCATTTGCTTAACCTAATCTGAATTTGTTTTCTGTAAATTATAACCTAACGAGTCTTGACTAATTTGAAAATGATTAGTAACTTGGCCAACCTCATACAACACTTTAATAAGAGAGGTGAATGTATTCCATAAGTAAAAGAAAAGAACTTACATATATAGATGTGCATAATACATTACTATATATATTATTATTTATTTTTGAAAGAGAGAGAGAGAGAGAGTGTGAGCAGAGGAGGGGTAGAGAGAGAGGAGCAGACAGAATTTGAAGCCTGCTCCAGGTGCTAAACTGTCAGCCCTGAGCCTCATGCTGGGCTTGGACTCATGAATTATGAGATCATAACCTAAGCAGAAGCCAGATGCTTAACTGACTGAGCCACCCATGTGCCTACACACACACACACACACACACACACACACACACACACACACACACACACACACACACCCTGTATGTATCTGGGCCTGGGGTGGAGGGGGACATCATGTGCTGCAGGACATGGGGCTGGACAGACAGCAAGTGGGACAGAGGAGACCTTGAAGTAGCACCTGAAGAACATAGTTAAGAATCCATCCATTGTTGGGGTCCTGTGCACAGATTCACAAGAATGTCATCTGGGCTTCCAGGGGACCCTGTCAGAGGACATGCTGGGGTGATATCAGCTCTAGCTCAGCCAGGAGCTTAGCTAACCTAGACCCCACTGATAGTCCTGTCGTGTATCTAGAATCGGACACTGGAACATTATGACCCGGTAACATGATGGCATCATAGTGGCGGTACACAAAATGACATCGACATGAGTTCTCCAGCAGCCTGTCATAGGGGCTCGATCTTACCTGTGCTAATTAACTTGCAGAACTTGCAGAACTACTATAGTTCCCGTAGTTCGGCCAATTATTTAGTGCGCATTGGACACTTCGCTATTAATTATAGAGTAAGCTGCTTTTTGACACTCAATGAACTGACTTGTTAAAATATTAGTAAGAAGGGACCGTGTTGTTGAAGCAGCAGATCCAGGTCACCTTGTACACAGAGTCTGTTGCGTTCAATAAATCTGGTCAGAGGAAAAAAAAAATAATTGTCCAGATTGTTGACCCATGAAACCTATTAACTGAGAGGTACTTCCAAAAAGAAATATTCCGAGTTCAGCTATGTTTGGGAAATGACTGGTTAAACTAGCAAAACCGCTTTTTTTTTATATATATATAACGGGATATTTCAGAGCCTCTAGTATGATAATGTATTTTAATGATATCCATCATTTCTCAAGTTTCTTTGACCAAGTCTTTTTTTTTTTTTTAACAGTCTCAGATAACATCTTTCAAAACTAACATTCTGCAGAACTCCACATGGTGTCATGACCTACCAATAGGAAAGGCAGGCTGAGTAGGGCAGACAGAAATTTAGGGATAGAGAATGACATGCTCTCTGTACAGGAAGAAGTGGGCAGAAGC
>PJEM01008318.1:0-42649 GCA_004023845.1 Helogale parvula
TCTGTTTCTTCACCTTCACACTCCCCCACCCTCCCTGGATTGGTTTGTGTGCGCAGGCTGGTTGTGCTCGTGGTCCCAGAGTAGAGCAGGAGTTCCAGGAGTCACAGCCAGAGGAACGTCCCTGTCCTATGTCCTGTTTTAGCTAGGGAGACCTCAGAAAGCATCACAGGCCCGTGGCTGAGCAGTCACCTGTCTCTGTGATTAGTTTACACCAGTAAAGATTTACCCCCCGAGGCTGGAGGGACGCCGGCTCCGAAGGACACGTCTACTTGGAGAGAGGTGAACAGATCAGGGCTCTAGCAGCCCACACTTCCCCAAGTAGGACATTTAGACTTTTCTAGTCTCTGAAATTCTAGCACAGTTGCAGCTTCTAATAATACTAATATCTGATACTAGTCAAGTGCTTTTTATGTGCTAGCAACTATAAGGAGGTGTCTTACATAATTCTCATTCAGTTCTCACAACAACAACCTTGTGGGAAATGCATTATTAGGCCATTTCATCCATGAGGAAATTGAGACTCCATGAGGTTAAGTATCTTGCCCAAGGTCAGAGAAGGGGGAGCTGGAGGAACTTGCCTGGCTGCGTCCCGGGTACTAGAGGAACGTGTGCTCATCAGGCACAGTGACCTGTTTCCGCACCCCTTCTCAGAAGACGAGCATCAGGCCAGCTCCTCGATGTCACTGTGGCGCACCCCTCCCCGCCGAGGAGAGGACCTGTCAGGCTCAGGCCCTCTGGAGCTGCTGCTTTTGAGATGGGCAGTTACCCATCGCTTCACTGTGAATTTCTGCTGACATGTTTGTATTTCCGGCCTGATGGCTGCGGCTCCTCGAGGCTGGTGATTGATCTTCGAACTCCTGCCTTATTCTAATTGGGCCGCTACAACAAAAATGCCAAAAATTGGGTAGCTTTTATACAACAAATGTTTATTTCTCACTGTTCCAGAGGCTGGGAAGTCCAGGGTTAAGGCACCTGCAGACTTGGTGACGGCCTCCTTCCTGGTTTATAGATGGGGCCTTCTCTGTGTCCTCACAAAGCAGAAAGGACCAGAAATCTCCAGGTCCTCTTGTAAGGACACTGATCCCATTATTGAGGGCTCCACCCTTGTGACCTAATTACTTCCCTAAGGTCCTACTTCCTAATTCCATCACGTTTGGGGGTTGGTGGGGTCAGCATTTCAGCGTAGGAATTTTGGAGGGATATAAACATCCAATCTAGAGCACCCCCTTGCCCCCAAATCCGTTAGAACATCTGATGTTTGTGAAAAAGTAGTTGTGATCCCAGAATATTTAATAGCGTGTTGAACGATTGAGGCAGGCCACTTTGGGGGGCCTGCTTTTCCCCAGCCATGAAATAAAAAGCCTTCAAGAGAGGGGGTGTCATTCCCAGCCTGTACAAGAAGACTAATTCTGGAATAAAAAGCTATAGGCAACAATAGCCAGGCGTGTGTCTTGGAGGCCCCCACGGGTGGTATTTCCATCTGTGATTCCACATCGTGTTTTCTTCACTCGTGACGGAGTGGCAGTCAGCTTTGAGTCAGCTCAGGATTTGCTCCCTCCCTGAAGGTTCCAGAAAAGTGTGTGATGCTTATTTTGCATGATGGTGGCCATCTCACCTACAAGTGGACATTGTGTGTGCAGAGTGATGTTTCTTTCCCTGAAATTTGTATTTTCTCAAGGGACTTGCTGAATTACTACAAAAGCATCCAGATCTTGGCTAAACTTGAATGTTAGTCTCATAATTATTTGATTTTAATTCTCTAAAATGTCAGTGACATAAATTCTCCATTTTCATTCCCAGTCTTCCATCAACGACGCCGCAGAATTCAAAGTAGTAGCTGAAGCCATGAAAGTCATTGGCTTCCGACCTGAGGAGATTCAGACAGTGTATAAGATTTTGGCTGCTATTCTTCACTTGGTGAGTAAGGACACCTGTCAGACAACATTGCCTCCCTGTGGCGACAAGAGGCTCTTGCGGAAGATCTGCCTTTTTCCCCATAGATATTTATATGAAGAAAATCTCTCTCACGTTTTGAAGAACTTGCTGTATCTGTGGTTCTCTCCATCATTTTATACTATTATGAGGGATTTTCTAAGCACTGTAGGTTTTAAAACTTAGCTTTAGTTAATTGTCTTACTGGTATATCAGATTGTGAACCGTTTAATTCCGAGGATTAACGTAGTCAGTAACCACGTGACTACCAGTGGCATGATCTAATTGAACAGAATAGATTTCTAAAAGCACTTGAGATGTAGAATCATAAATCATCAGCACTGGAATTTTGATCATCTCCTTTTCATGTTGGGAAGGGAGCCCTAGCAGGTGGCATGTCTGGCTCAAAGGCACAGCCAGGTCACCGTGGCCAGCACTGCAGACCAGCCTGGCGGCTCCCGGGCCGGCCGTTTCCCCCCACACCGCAGCAGACTCCGAAGGCATGGGGTCTGCGTGTCAGAGGCCGTTCATTACCGTCTGTGTAATGGTAGATGTTGAAAATGTCATGAACACGGAGCCTTAGAAAAAATGAAGGACAACATGAATTCAAATCTAGAATAAAAATTACCTTTTCCTTTAACGTTGAAAGGCTTAACTTCTAATGAAAGGTGCAGGACCTAGATGAAAAACATTGCAGGGCAATGTAACTGTTACCTTAAAGAAGTGTCCCTGACTAAGAAGACTTTAACATTATTAATCGTCCCATTCTTTCAGCCAGCTTATGAATAAGGTGCAACAATAACCTTTAGAAGCCAAACAGGAATTTTATTTTTAAGTTGACTTAACGACTCTAGAATTTACCCAGAACAGTAAACATGTAAGAAGATCAAAAAAATGTACTAAAAAAGAGTAGTAGGGTAGGAGGAAGGGAGGAGAAGGGCTTGACGAATTCTGCCAGATTCAAAATGATGGTAAAAGTGGCAGTACTTTGTAGAACACATCCTCAGGTTAATCAACAGATTAGGTGATGCTCTGGACCGTTGGCAGATGGTTGATAACTATTGCTTATTGAATAAATAAAGTATAAATAAGCTTAGGAATTTGGAGGGGGGAATTTAATATATAATACAGATGACATTTTTAATCAGGAGGGAAAGTTTGTTCGTTCAATAAATAATATTGGAACAACTAACTGACCATCTGAAAAAAATGTTTCAATTCCTTGCGCTACACAGCCACATGAATTCTGAGTGGGTTAGAAGCTTAAATGTAAGGGGAAAGGCTGTGTATTCGAAGAAAATATTAAATATTCATAAAATCTTTGGAAGGGGAATGGTTTAAGTATGATGCAAACCCTAAAGCAGAAGATTCACAGATGCGACTGCATAAAAATAAAAAACCTCTATCCATCAAAAACAAACACTGAAAACTAAAAGATAGATGGGTGTTCGGAGAAGAGCAAGGGTTGAAGTGCTAGATTTTTATATATATGCAATGTGTTTAAGGAAAATCCGTGCTACAAGCGAGGTCACATTGAATTTCATCTTAAGTTGGCAAATGTATACCTGATGTAACGTTTCAGAATCGGGCTGGAAATGATGTGTCTTGGTTTTTTTTTCACCCTGCTTTAGGGAAATTTAAAATTTGTGGTGGACGGAGACACGCCTCTCATCGAAAACGGCAAGGTTGTGTCTATCATAGCAGAACTGCTCTCCACCAAGACCGACATGGTCGAGAAAGCCCTCCTCTACCGGACGGTGGCCACGGGCCGCGACATCATCGACAAGCAGCACACGGAGCAGGAAGCGAGCTACGGCAGGGACGCCTTCGCCAAGGTGGGGTCCTGACGAGTGCGCTGGCGGCGGCCGCTGCAGCCGTGGGGGACTTCTGTGAGGACGTGTCCGGACGTTCCTAGAAAGCGGGTTCAGGCTCTTAGAAACCGTGGTGCTTTGGGGCCACCGTAGTCTCAGTAAAAGCCCCCGGCTGTGAGCGTCATTCTCAGGACACGTTCTGAGGGAGGTGAGGCCTACCGACCCGGAAGCTCACGGGGGGCCCTCGCCTCGCCCTGCAGTTTGCTTTGCTCTTCCGGTGTGTGAAGACCACCTCAGGCTCCCCGACGGGGTTCCCGTCCCTCGGTTTTATGTCTGTGTGGCGATGGCACCGTGAGCTATTAACCATCCTCCCCTAAGTCATTCACCTTGTTTCCTTTTTCGGCCACAACAAATAACGCGGCCACATCCTTGTGCGTGTAACCCTACACACCAGCACCTTCATTTCCCCTGGACAGACTCCCAGGAAGGAGTTCTCCAGATCAAAGGACACGTCGATTTTAAACTGTAAATTTATAGAGTTTCTGGGTAGGCGGTAAAACTTGATTGTTACTTTAATTTTCATTGCTGGTGTATTTGAGCATCTTTACGTATTTTTCGTAAGGTATTTAAATCCATGCTGAGAATTTCCTGGTCTATCCTTTGTACATTTTTCTTCAGGGCCGCTCTCACTTTATTGCCAGTTTGTAAGAGCTTGTAACTTTAACCCTTTGTTACCTGCAGGGCAAATGTTTTATGTTCCCAAGTTTACATTTCCTTGTTTCCTTTTTCTTTTTCGCTGGATGGTTAGGTTGCCGCATATTCTGTTTTTACTCTTCTAAGTATCAGGCGTGGTGTTTAGTCTCGAGAGGAATTTGGGTTTATCCAAGTACAGTGGAGAGTGGGGGGTTCTAAGCAGAGGCAGTGACAGCAAGTTTGCATGCTTAAAACAACTGCTCTGCCTTGAGTGTGGCGAATCGAATGGGGCCTGGGGATGGAAGCCAGGAGACCATTACAGAGATAGTTCAGCACCCAAGAGAGAGACGACGGCAGGTAGTGTAGAAATGGAGACAAGAGGATGATTTGGGACAGAGGGTATTTGGGATGTAAAATTCACAGCCCCTGTTTGTTTGGCCTAAAGTGGTCTGGCTCTAGCCTATGTCTCCTGCCTCCTTCCACACCATACTCCAGCCTCCTTTATTCATTCTGGCACTCAGGGATTGCAAGTTATCTTTATCCCTTTCTCCTCCCAGCCACAGGACCTTGGCACATGCTGTTGCCTTTGCTTGGATTGCTTTTCTCTCCCTGTCTTTGCCAGTAAACTCTTATCCTTCTGATCTCAGCCCAGTTTCTCAGAGAAGCTTTCCCTGGCCTCTGAACCCTGAACAGGTTAAATTATCCTCAGATCCCATGCAACTCACCTTGAGGGATAGAGAGAGAGACAGATAGAGAGAGGAATTCTTTCCTTCATTCTATTTCTTATGCTCCTTGGAAACTGAGACCCATGTTTGTGTTTGTTTAGTACTGTATCACCAACAACTTGCATATAGTAAGTACTCAGCAAATATTTGTTGAACAAGTGAATGAATAAAAAATCTGAATTCCTGGTGTCATTTGTTCATGGTTAGAAGTAGAGTAGGAACGGTTTTCGGAGACGGAAAGGTCAGGAGTCTGGTGGTCCGTGTGTCTGCGATGGCCATGAGACCTCTAGGTGTGTTGTCAGGGAGGCTGGCAAGCACGTGAGTCTGGCGCTTGGAGGAGAGATCTGCATTGGGGTAATATTACTATTGTTCTATTACTGTTATATATTACTATTTCTAATAATAGTATGGATGAATGACTCAGGAGGTGTTAGGGAGTGAAGAGGACTGAGGCCAGTAGAGCAGACCCTACCAGAAGTCACCAAGAAGGAGCAGCCAGAGAAATCAGAGGAAAATTGAGGTAGTATGGTATCACGAATCCCAGAGAGGAGAATATTTCCAGAAGAAGGTGGGAGACCAGATGGAGTGACGCTGAGTGTCTGACGAAGATATCCGTGTAGAAGCACAAGAAAGTGTCTCCACTGAGGTGCTTGGGGTCCTTGACGAACCATTTCAGGGGAGCAGTGGGAGGTAAGCAGAGCCTAGAGTGGATCAAAGAGTGAAGGGGAGGCAAAGAATGGAGGCAGTGATGTTGATGAGTGCAGCTGGAGGGAGCTGTGGAAGACGAACGTGCTAAAGATGTGGCTCTGCAGAGCGTGTTTGTGTCGGGACATGAGTGTGTGTGAGTGTGTGCTGCCTCTGTCCACCTGTGTCTTGGTGTGAGTGTCCTTGAGTATTGGATATGTGTTTCATTCTTAAGGACTTCAAACCGTGGTCTTTGGTCCAGATCTTTACGTGGTATTGTAAATCAACATTTATATTTTTAGAATCCATAGGGCTCTACTGGAACATAGATATTAACTCATTGGTTCCCCACTTTTTTTTTTTTAGAGAGAGAGAGAGAAAGCATTCATGAGCAGGGTAGAGAGGTAGAGGGAGAGAGAGAATATTAAGCAGACTCCATGCACAGTGTGGAGCCTGACATGGGGCTCGATCCAATGACTCTGAGATCATGACCTGACGTAAAATCAAGAGTTGGACTCTCAACAGACTAAACCAGCCAGGCACCCTGGTTCCTTACTTGATGAAACTCTCAATAAACCAATGAAACAAATTCTATAAGGGAGTAGGCAAATTATTGATACAGCTGGGCACAGAGACATACCTGGGGATGGTGTTGGAATACCATAGTGACTGTTAATAATCTTTAAAAAACCCAAACCATTTACTTTAGTGTTGCATACATCATGTAGTTTTTATAAAACAATTTTTTAATATTTTGGGGGTTTTTTGAGAGAGGTAGAAAAACAGAGCACAAGCAGGGGAGGGGCAAAGAGGCAGGGAGACACAGAATCCAAAGCAGGCTCCAGGAGCTGAGCTGTTAGCACAGAGCCCGACCTGGGGTTCGAACGCATGAACCGAGATAACATGACCTGAGCTGATGTCAGACACTTACCTGACTGAGCCACCCAGGTGCCCCTTCATCATGTAGTTTTTTAAACAGGTGATGTGCATTTCTAATTTTTCTGCTTAGAGTCACAACAGCTACATTCAGTGGTAAGGAGAAGGTGGAGAGGAATGTAAAACTTACCACAGATGTAAACAGAAGACTCAGTTCCAGGAGGGGACCGAGAATTAACGACGTCGTTTTCCTCACAGGCAATATACGAGCGCCTTTTCTGTTGGATTGTTACTCGCATCAATGACATTATTGAAGTCAAGAACTACGACACCACAGTCCATGGAAAAAACACTGTCATCGGTGTCTTGGACATCTATGGCTTTGAAATCTTTGACAACAACAGGTAAAGGGGACAAGATACTTAAAACTCGGTGATGTTTTACTTCTCTGAACCTCATTGACTCCTTTCCCTGCAGCTTTGAGCAGTTCTGCATCAATTACTGCAACGAGAAGCTGCAGCAGCTCTTCATCCAGCTGGTCCTGAAGCAAGAGCAAGAGGAGTACCAGCGCGAGGGCATCCCCTGGAAGCACGTGAGTGGGGCGCCCCGGGACGCGCCGTCATGTGCTTCACGTACCAGCAACGACATCAGACCTTACCGCGCAGGTGCTTTGTTTTCATCTTCTCCAGGGCGTGCCGCACCCAAGCATTAGCTTTCCTTTTTGGGACATGCAGTTACAAGTCATTTTCAGGGGGGATAGGTGCAGCTTCTCTAGTTTGTGGACTGCCTTGTCGGTGCCCAGAAATGCTGACTCATAACCTTTGCACTTTCTAACTGAGGCCACGGGGGTCTTCTGGTTTGTATCTGTCTAGGAGAGTTTAGTGTCACACTCAAAGCAACGACTTTTTGCCTTAAATTGGCTGAACTTTGCTTCCACATTTAGTTTATCTTCTTTCCTTCCTCTTTATCCTCTTATTCTTACTCTGTAATCTCAATGACATCGTTATTATCTCCAGTTAATATGGTTTATATTCTCTGAAACCCGGGCCTGAAAACACCCGCATCCACATGTGTTTCCATTGGCTTTCCTTCGTGTGGCACCTTGTTACCCCGTCTTATGGCCCTTTGTGAATGCTGACGGTTGTCACCAACAGTGCCGGGAGGATTGCCCCAGGACTCGGCCCCCCAGCTGAAAAGCATGGCTCTCTTCTTCCTTACCATTAGACCTCCTATTTAAGACAGAATGAGACCTAGTAAAACTTTTCTTTGAAATTTTTATTTTTAAACAATCTTGAGAACAGACTTGAAAAAAAAATGCAAAAACCTCTGAGTTCCCACACGTTTTTTATCCTCTTGCCAAAGAGAACAGACAATACAGCCAGTGTTTTTTAAGTATCCAATGTAATAGTACAAAGCCATTTGGTATGCTGTATTTAAGTTACTTTTATATTTCTTCCTACCTTCCTACTTCCTGTCCCTTCCCATTCAGAAAGGGAGACAAAGGTGTGATTAATAGGTGTCCTACCTCAAATTTCATATTTGCCTTCCGTCATGTGTTAAACATCAGAACACCATAAAAGAGCTTTGTTCAAGGATGTTAGTGAAACTTTACCAATTTACAAATGAATCAAAAGGTGTATTATTACTTTATAATAGGATTACCTACCATTTTGATTTACACCGTGAACTCTTGTAGCACACTGAAGATGTAATTCAGTTAAGTTTCGATGCAGCTTTCTTAGAACGGACCTGGTGTACAATTTAATACACAGTTATAACCGAAGCTCAGATTTTTAGAGCAGATTTAATCATGAAACTTGTTATTCAGATGTGATTCAGAGATACGGGCCCAAAATACCCTTTAATAATTGGGGTACCAATTCCACAGGCATAGCTGATGAGGAGAAAAGTCGCAGTTCTGGTAGGCTCTTCCAAACATCTGAAAAGGAGCAAAAGCCCTAAAAATGGAAAAATCCTTAGCAAAACAAACCAGGAAATAAATGTCCTAGAGGGAGCAAAGGGCTAGGTCCAAGGTAACTATTACTGTTCTAACTACAGGCCAGTGCCCCCCAAACTAGAATCTCTGTCTGGATAATTATTTCCTTGAAAAGGCTCAATTTCTGAACATAATAATTGATGTTTTTAATGTTTTTTATTATGGAAAATTTCAAACACCCATAAGAGCAGAGATCATAATATAAGAAACTCCATGGACCCATTATCTGTCGTAACAGTTATAAGTGGGTTGCCAGTCTTGGGTCATCTCCACCCACCCACCCCCAGATTAGTTTGAAGCAAATCTCAGACATCATATTATTTCCTCTGTAAATATTTCAGTGTGCTTCTCTGAAAGATAAAGCCTTTTACAAATACCATAACCATGGTACTGTTATCAGGGTAAAGAAATGTGTTAGTCATTCCTTAATACCATCAAATATCCAGTCAGTGTTCCCTTTTCCTCAGTTGTTTTACAGGTTTGTTTTTACAGTTTGAATTTGGATTCAAATAAGGTTCTCACATTGCAGTTGGTTGACAGGACTCTCGCGTATGTATAGATTTCCTCCTCCATCTCTTCATGCTCCCCTCCACTCCGCCCAGTCTTCCAATGAAAAAACCAGTCGTTTGTTCTCTAGACCTTCCCACAGTCTGGATTTTGCTCATTGGAGTCCTGAGGCGTCATCTAATATATGTCTCTGATCCGTGTAAGTCCTTGGTTGTTAGATCTGGAGTCTTGTATGGTCTCAGGATCCGTGTTTTTCTTCCAGTCTGTTTCAGAGGTGGTATGTGGACTTCTATCAGAAGGCCCCTAATGCCAGGTTGTCCCCCTAACTGACTCACTTTTACAGGCTTTTGGTGCTGTATTTTACAGGTCATTTTAGCTGTTGAGAATTTGACTATTAGACACAAAGCTGCTCTACTTGGGGTGGGAATGGGACACCTCTGTGCCTCTGAGCTACCTCGTCACATCTCTTCTTGCCCCTTTAAGAAGCCTCCTGGTAATCAAGGTTGCTGGAAGAACCTGGTTTGGAAGCCACGACTTTGAGCAATGTTTGAAGTAAACGTTCAACTTGCAAACTAAAAGTCACTGAACTCCTTAGCAAAGACTAATTGCTTTTAGTTATACAGTTGGAACTTTAGAAGACTTAATTCTTTTGTCCCTGGGACAGAAGACTCAGTCTTTAATTCCTTACTCCCAAAGTGTAAGACTTCAGCTAACAATTAATACAGAGTTACTGCTTTTTGAGAATAGTAAGGACCTTTTTTTGAAAGATGGAAATAACTTTTCTCCCTACTTAGGAAATGTAATACATGTCCACAATAAAGGCAAATATTGCGGCCAGGGTTTTCCCACCTCTGTGCTACTGACGTTTTGGGCCAGGTATTTCTTTGTTGTGGGGCTTCCTGTGCATCGTGATGCTTAATGGCCTCTTTCCACAGTTCATGTGATCATGACCACCAAAAATGTCCTCAGACAGTGCCACATGCCCCTGGGGGGAAAAAGTCATAAAGTCACCCACTTGAGACTCACGGATTTAACAAACCAGGAGAGTATAGAAAAGGAAGTAGAAGCCACCCAGTCCTTGGATACAGAAGGGAACTTGGAAGAGTAGGGATAGAGCTGAAACTTACAGACAGGTAACTGCATGAATGGCTGGAGCAGGAATCCACGGGAGACTAAAATAGTCCGTCGTGAACGCGTAAATCTTAGAGTAGGTAATGGAGATGACACTCAAGTTCAGGTACCTCCTAAATGAGGGAGACATGTGGACATACAAGACTAAAACTGTCAGTGCAGAGCCAGACATGGGGCTCCATCTCAGGAACCATGAGCTCATGACCTGAGCTGAAATTAAGAGTCTGACACTTAACCAGACTGATCCATCCAGGCACCCCTGAGAAGTTGTTTCTTAACTTTTGCAGAAACATTCATCTCAGAATGAGATTTTTGATATTTTTCCAGGAGAAGTATATCAAAACTCTGTTAGGCCCATGAATGCTTTTCACTTTGGGGAAGCTAGAGAAGATGTTCTTTTGAGTTTTAGTCATCTAGGGTCATAAAACTGGAAATTCAAGTTGTGTGTGGGATACCTCAACCTCATGAAGTTACATGTCGAGTAATACTTTAAGGTTACTTGTCGGTCCTTTGTAGAGTGTGGGTCTTGTGGTTGATGGGGGTTGAAAGTATGAAGGGGGAGGGCTGGATATAGGATTCAAACAAAAGAGAAATATCACAAATGTTTGCCTTGGGCTATGCTGACGTCACACAAAGCGTTTCATGACAGAGCCAACAAAGAAATGAAAGGGCAAACCTCGCTGTGTCCTGCAGATCGATTACTTCAACAATCAGGTCATCGTGGACCTCGTGGAGCAGCAGCACAAGGGCATCATCGCAATCCTTGACGACGCCTGCATGAATGTCGGCAAGGTCACCGACGAGATGTTCCTCGAGGCGCTCAACAGCAAATTGGGCAAACACGGCCATTTTTCCAGCCGGAAGGTAGTGTGGCTCATGAGAATCTTGTCTCCTTCTGATGTGTAAGATTTTCCCCATTGTTTGACACAAGTAACTGGTCGTAAATGTTGGATTAAAAGAATGTCTGCTCAACTAAGCAAGAAAGGCCATAAGCAGCCATTAAGTGACTTATTGCTATAAATAAATTCTGCCTCTCTGGTTTATGGGATGACAAGATTGATAAAAATCATAATATCCAGGAGAGGGAGCTCCAGACTATTCAATTTGCTAGAAATAGGAAAAATGAACATGATTTTAGAAAGCATGATGTCATTTATAACCAATAGGTACAGAGGCCTTGTTCATGTGCTAGAATTTTGCTCCTGCAGCTGATAATTCTGGCACTGAAAACAGCTTTTGTCCTTGACTTTTTTCTGTCATCAGTTATGAAATGTAGTGTGTGCCCTGCCGTAGTTCTTCAGGCTATGTGACTTTTCTGAAACGAGAGGAATTCTAGCTGTGGTTCTCGTTGGTCCCTTACATGAATGGGTGTCCTTTTAAACTCCCATTTTTCACGTTCTAAAACTGTCATTAAACAGATGACATTTCTGTAATGGGTGGTGGCGGCTGTGCTCATCGGAACTCTGTGCCGTGCCTCACAGATACTGTGTTTGCCGTCAGTGTCTGTCACAGGAGGGGCACCCCCTCATCCCAGACGTCCTCTGACGCTCTGCGGATACGGGCTTGCCAGGCTGCCCTAAGCTAAAGTAGAAATGGGCCCCGTGCGCGTCACTTCCATAAAGAAGGGAGCAAACATTTCAGCTCCTCCACATTCCCATGTAAATCTTTGACACACTGCCTTTTCTTTTTTTTGCACAAACAAATCGATTTTCTGACTTTGTCCCTTTGAAATCATGCAATTAGAAGAGTAAGAATCCACAATTAACTAGATAAAAGCACAAATCATCAAGAAGTAGATTACCAGCTGATATTTATGTTAGGCCCAATTTATTCCTAAAAGATTCTCTTTGGTCTGTTACTGAGGATTGCCTTGATCCCGACTACAAACCGGTCAGCTGTCAGACACTACAGTCTGACCTTTGACAGGAGGGTCCTGGCCAGAGGTGTTCCTTCAGTCGTTTCCCACATACAGCCCCAGTACTCGCTGTTCCCAGGTGTAGTCCTGAGTGCTGGGAACAGCCCAGTGGGCCAAGTTAGAAGTCCCTGCACTACTTAGAGCCGGCTGTGGAAAGCTGGTGTTGTTGCATGGGCAGGTGTCCGGTCTGAGAGAGATGGGCTCCCTACGCCCTTTACAATCCCAACCCCAGTTCTGGAGACTCACCTACATCCTGCCTGCCAGATGGTAGATCATCAGTGTGTGTAAAATTGAATTGAATCAGTCACGATTATACCAAATAGATCTTATGGAATATTGAATTTAAAACTGAAACATGCAAGGCTCCACTTTATTTAAATAAATTAACTATGAATCTTATATGAATAATCACCTCATTTTGATTCACCCTGACCATTTATACACTTGAATTAAATTTTTTCACCAAACATTTTCAAATATATAGGAACTATGCATGGAACTTTTAAGCAGTTGCCATGGATTTAATAAGAAATTGCTAAATGGTAGTTTATCAGTGGAGATGGGAATTTTCTTTCTTTTTTTCCTTTCTTTTTATTTTAAAAAAATGTTTATTTTTGAGAGAGAGAGAGAGACAGCAGGGGAGGGGCAGAGAGAGGGAGAGAGAGAATCCCAAACAGGCTCCACAGCTGTCAGCACAGAGCCCGACGCAGGGCCCGGACTCACAAACCATGAGATCATGACCTGAGCTGAAACCAAGAGTCAGACACTTAACTGACTGAGTCACCCAGGCACCTTTTTTTTCCCCTTTAAATGTAGAAACCCGGGTTTCTCTGACTCTCAAACCGGATAGCTCCTTCCTCCAGGACTTGTCATCCCCCACACAAGTCCTGAGATATTGGGACCTTTAATGTGTTAATGTTACCTTGAGTTGCTGGCATGTTAAGTAAGAAGGTTCTGCCTTGTGTTTATTTAGGGGCTAAATTGTTTCTTAGACGTTAAAGTTATCATGGAGAGACAGGTAAATGATCCAGTAAACCATGCAATTACTATTTAAAGTATTATGAATGTGCAAAGTTAAATAATAAACATAACTAATTACTTTCAGAAAGTAAAGAAAAATCTAAAATCTTCTGTGTTCAGATCCCTTGAGACTTTGCGGAATCCATGTGTGAGAATATTCAGTTAGTGTAGGCATCTCCTGGGTCCTTTTCCATGAAGAGTTTTATAAATAAAAGGGTTTTGTAAAATGTCTAACAAGAGAGAGAAGGAAAGAGGGGTCCCATTTTTTGATGCTCTCTCTGTACATTAGATACTTTGGTCTCTATATCTCATTTAACTTTCAGAACAACTCTCTGACATATGTAATTATTAAAGTTTAAAATTATGAAATTAGCCATTTATAAATTATTAAGTTTAAAAATTAAGTTTAAAAAGTATATATTAAAGGACATAGAGCAAGTAGATGGTAAAGCCAAGATTTGAACCTGGGAAATCTCTCGTCTTCTATAATTATTCACTTATCTAACTAATTAACTGATTATTCCTTTACTAGTCCAGGTATCAGTATAGAAGCCCCCACCCTGTAACTTAAGTTTTTGTATGTAACTGTACTCAGTGTTTTATGGATTCTTGGATGTCTGCTCTAGAACCTGTAAGGTGTCAAGTGATCTTCACAGGACAGACAGAGAAGTCTGGGTGTTACCGTAACAAGGAAAATTACGGAGAGCTATGGAGACCACCAGACTATATAAAAACTGCTGGTCCGGAAGGTATTCCTCTTCTGTGAGAAAGAGCACAGGAAGTTGATCTTCTTTGAAATGATAGACCTGAACTTGTGTCCCAGCTTAGCAAAAGACAGCTTAGCCAGCCCACTGTGTACCTGGGAGAGCACAGACGTTGCATCTGGTGCCAAGAGTCCTCAGAGCTACCACTTATGAGCTCTGCGACGTGGGTCTTAGTACATAAAAGAGAGCTCATAATATTTACTTACTTTATCGGTTGTGAGGACTAAGACGTATGCGCTTACCAGACAGCAAGCCCTCAGTGTGGTGCTCCTTAAGTGGAGCGTGGAAGAGAAGGAGACTGTCCAGATAGGCTGGGCCATGTTCAAGCAGCAGCCGAGATTTCAGCATCAGAGAGAATAGACGACTGTTTCTCCCCCAGGGGCCCAGACTTCCATTTTCCGGCTCTTCCATCCCCTCGGCACTATCTTTCTCTGCATCCAGCTAATGGGAGGAGAAAAGGAAGTGCACAAAGGATCGCCCACTTCTTACCAGCTTTGGCCTGACACAGCCGCACTTCCTTTCCACCCACCGTCCATTGTCCAACACCTGACCACTTGGCCATATCCAGCTGCAAGGGAGGCTGGGAAATGAAGTCCAGCTGTGTGGATTTCTGGTGAAAGCTTGAAAGCTTTGCCTCATAAGCCCCACGCAGTGGGACATTATCTCATTCATAATGGTATCCTGATTTGTGACACTGTCATCATCTTATATGAAACTGGAGTATATGTTTAGGAAAGTGAAAATAGCTGTTTTCAAAATAATCTCTTTATTGATTTCTTAGCTCTGCGCCTCAGACAAAATCCTGGAGTTTGATCGAGACTTTCGAATTCGACATTACGCGGGTGACGTAATGTGAGTATCTTCCTTTGGTACCTAACTCGATGACTGGCGTGCAACTTCGTTTCAGAAAATACAACCAGGGAAAAGAAAAACCGTTTCCCTGTTTATTTGCGTTCTTCGTCATTTCATAGGCCAATATGTTTTCATCTCCTTACTTAAAAAAATGACATAGCTTCATTCATTCCTTGTTTTTCAAACATTCCTAGAACACGTGCTATGGTGGCCATGCACAGGTCCTGGCATAGTTGCCACCCAATCAGCTGATGGGTAAATAAATTATGGGAGAATGTTAAGAACTAGGATAGAAAGATGGACAAGGTGGGTGTTTTTCTGAAGAGGCTAACAGTTCAGTGGTGGGTACAAGCAGATCCGATAAGTCACTGTAACGAAGAATGCAAAGGGTCAAACTCAAGATGCACAAGGACTTATGGAAACATGGAAGAGAAATCATTAAGCAAGGGCAAGGAGTGTAGAGGGGTTTTGGTGGAGGAAGTGCTATCCGAGCTGAGTCCTAAAAGGGAGAGGCTTAGTCAGAGGAAAGAGTTAGGAAGGGAGAAGGGAGAGGGAAAACATTCCAGAGCTGAGAGCCACCACCATGTGGGAAGAACTACAAGCAGTAACAGGAAAACTAGTTTTGCCATTTTTTTTTTTTTTTGCCATTTTCCAGATGTCAGTTGAAAAAGTAAAACTCTCACAAGCCACCTTTCCTGGTCACAGTGTAAGAAAAGTAGACATTGATAAGAAAATATGGCTAAAAATATAACCACCTTGGCCTTTGAGTTCCCGGGGGCCGCTGTAACAAATGGGTGGCTTAGCAAGAGAGAAATGCATTTTTTCCTGATTCTGGAGGCCGGAAGTCAGACTCCAGGTGTCACAGGGCCACATGCAGGGGTTCTGGGAGGATTGTTCCTCTCCTCTGCCAGCTTCTGGTAGCTTGTGGCTCTGTCTCTCCAATCTCTGCCTCTGTTGTCACAGTGCCGCCTTCTCTTCAGCGTGTCCGTGTTAAATCTTCCTCGGCCTCCTTCTTAAAACTACAAGTGCGGTGGCATTTAGGGCCCACCTGGGTAATACAGGGTACCCTTCTCTCAAGATCCTTAACATCGTCAGGTCTTCTGTCGTAGTGTAAGGTCATTCACAGGATCCAGGGATTCTGACAAGGGTGTCTTTCCAGGGGAAAGAGGGGACATTCTTCCTCAGCCTGCTACACTCAGAGTGCGTTGTCTGCTGAACACTGCCTCCGATCTTATTATTATTTAAAGTGTCCTCTTTTCCTTCATCCTTATTTTATACATTAGGAATTCTGTTCATCATAACCCATTACAGGAGGAGATCACACAACAACAAAACGGCAAATGATTATCTCTACAAATGCCGAAAAGACATTTGAAGAAATTTGAATAGCTGTTCCTGATTTAAATTAAAACTCTGAATCATA
This sequence comes from Helogale parvula, assembly GCA_004023845.1. Taxonomy (NCBI): domain Eukaryota; kingdom Metazoa; phylum Chordata; class Mammalia; order Carnivora; family Herpestidae; genus Helogale; species Helogale parvula. The sequence continues at coordinate 16,330 of PJEM01008318.1, forward strand.
AAATAATATGGCTCAAGATTATCACCCCATCTGTCAAACTAGCCATTAGTGCTGGAATAGCGCCATTTCCCACTTACCTGGTCCTGTTCCCGGGTTCCAGAACACTAAGACAGAGGGTCCAGCACCGTGCAGACGTCTCCCACTGAAACTGCAGGCCTCCCTCACGGACACTGTCATACAGTTCACAAGCATAAAAGCAGAGCTGGTCAGAGGCCTTAGAGACCAGCTAGACTGTCCCCTTTGTTTTACAGATTAAAAGACTTATGTAAAAAGTCTTTACTTATGTAAATTTTTACCCAAGGTCACACTGCGAGTCTGTGGAATAGCTGAGACAGTAACCAAGTTTCCAGACCCCTGGTCTGGAATGCTCGCTGACCCTGCTGAGGGGTATTCCGCGCCTCAGGCCTCCCCTTCTCTCTTCCAGCCCTTCAGTCCTTTTCTAGATTCTTACTGGATATCTCCTGTGTGCACAGTGTACTGTAAGGTGTGGTCTCTGCCCATGAAGAGCCTTCCACGTAAGATGCATACGTACATATATGGCTGTGTGTGTGTTTACTTATACCCATAAATATGCAGATACATATATATATACACACACATTTACATGCATTCATCAGGACAGTAAAAGATGGTCTAAAATAATCACCACATGACTAATAGCAGTATTGTCAGGATTTAGAATAAGCTCATGATGTAATACTTGCATGTGATAAGCCCAGGAAGGCTGATGGTAGCTAGTCCATAGATGCTAGGAATTATTTTTAAAGGGAGAAGTGGGAAGGGTGCTAGAAATACTCAGGAAATAGTAACTAGGTCCATTTAAGTGGACTGTGTCCTTTTTGTAGCATAAAGAAGTAGAAATGCCTGGAAAAGTAGATTGAGTTCAAATCATAATGAGTCTTAAAGGCCAAAATAAGGACTTTGAAGTTTGAATGTTGCAGATTAGACAGTAGATAAAGACTCAGGTGGCTTCCGGGTTTCAGAAGGTCTTAGGAAGCAGATCTAGGATGAGGGAGACAAGGAAGTCATCTTGGACCTGGTGACCTTGAAGCTCCTATGGGCAGTGCAGCCTGAAGGAATCTTCACGTATCTTAGCCAAAAGGCCGAGAAGCGATGAAGGAATCTTTTTAGAGAATCAAATATGTGAGGTGGGAACATCAGCGAGGGGTCTGGGTTAGACACCTGAGAATTATCTACACGGATATGATAGTTAAGGAGGAAAATACAGACAGGCAACAAGGTAGAGCCGTTGGGAGCAGGTGTATCTAGAGTTCCTATTTGCCCCACACCTGAGCCCCTGAGGCCTCCACTACTTTTCTGCCCCCAGCACCGCCTTCGCTGCCCCCAGAGTCCACGCCTGCCCCTGCAACAGAGCAGCTCCTGTCCCTCCTTCGTGCCCAACTCAAATTTATGTAGACTCTCAAGACCTTGCACTGTCCCTCCTCGGACCATGACCGCTGTCCTGCCTGGTTTTCTGTCAAGTACTCCATGCATGCGCCTGCTCCTCCCCCTGCATCTGATCCGCTTCCCTGTGTGTGATCTCCCCTCCTCTTTCCCCTCTGCTTATCTAAATCTTACCGTCCTTTGCAGTTCTCCTTGGATTCTTTTATCCCACCCTGAATACACTGAGAGAACCTTAGGCAAGTCACTTGACCTCCCTACGGAAGAGACTAGTGGTTCCTGTCTGTGGCTGTTTTGCTTTGATCTTAGGAGTGCTGGATGATAAGCACAGCTGTCTTTTTAAGAGCGCTCTTCCTGAGGTAAGCGGTAAGCCAGCAGCAAACACGGGCGAACCGTAATGGCGGGACTGATGTTTGCTCTCCTTTTAAGGAGTAGAAACAATGTGTCCTCTACTTCTAGGTAAATCTGAAAGTTTTAAACAGAACAAATGGACAGTATCTGCTCTATGGATGATTGCATCATTAACAGTGGAAAGGCCTATAGATTTGTAGAAAAGCTAAGTGTGGCTCTTTGCTTGCTGAATAATGCATGTTTTCTGTGTGTTTTTTCCCCTCTTTTAGCTATTCAGTCATTGGATTTATTGACAAAAATAAAGACACTTTGTTTCAAGATTTCAAGCGCCTTATGTATAACAGGTAGGATTGAAATTTTATTAACTATCTTTCCATTAAGCTCTTTGACATATATATTGCATAATGTGTGTGCACATGATCACTTTTATGTGACAATTTTAAGAGCTTCTGGCAAATTTCTGGTTCTATTTGATCATAATGAATGAATGAAATAATATATTACTTTCTGATTATAGAATCTACAAATTTAGGGCAGGGCCCCGCTGCTAATGTGCTTTTTCTTGATTTCCCTTGGGTCATCTCAGCTTTTCTGTCCCCTACTGCCATCCGTCTGGCATTCCTACCAGGGTCCCCAAGGAAGGCCAGTGGCAGAGTCCCATGGTAGTGCCTTTGCCTCCAACCAAGAGACCACTTTTAATATCAGAGTGGCATCTGGTGTCAGCGTTGACAGAATCTGAGTGGACGGAACCTTTTCACAATCCCAGAAAATGTGGAAAAGATGTGGCTAAGTGAAACCTGGCAAAGGATAGTAAGTTCAAACCCAGTACGAACACTTTGGAAAGAGGCCCATAAGGACGAAGAGATCCTTAGCCAGTGTCTTCTTTGGGACTAGGGATATAAAGTCACTCATTGACTAAATCTACGTAGTCAGTTGGTCAGGAGACCGTCAAACATGTGCTGCACGTCTGTGAGCCATCCATTCTTCTGCGCCCTGAAATCCAGCTGTGAAATAATTTAGGCTACATCCCTGCCCTCATGGATCTTCTACTCCAGCGGAGGTGACCACTTATGTACGAAAATAAGAAACATTCTGGTAGTGACAAGTTGCCGTGAAGAAAATAAAGTAGGTAGGAGGTTGAAGGATACAGACAAGGAGAGGCAAGGGAGGTATTATCGAGAAGGGTGATCAGAAAAGGCTTCTTAAAAGAGGTGACTTGGGATGCCTGGGTGGCTCAGTCAGTTAAGCGTCCAACTCTGGGTTTTGGCTCAAGTCATAATCTCACAGTTTGTAAGATTGAGCCCTGTGTCGGGCTCTGCGCTGACAGCACAGAACCAACTTAGGATTCTCTCTCTCTCTCTCTCTCTCTCTCTCTCTCTCTCTCACTCTCTCACTCTCTCACTCTTTCTCACTGCCCCTACCCCACTCATGTGCTCTTACTCTCTTCTCACTCTTTCCCCCCCTCTCTCTCTCAGATAAATAAACATTAAAAAAAAAAAAAGATGTGACTTTTGAGCAGAGACCTGAATGAAATGAGGAAGTAAGCCACAACCACATGGCGGAAGAGAGCATTCTAGGCAGAGAGCAGCCCGTGCCAAGGCGCCGAGGCGGGAGTGAGCGTGGGTGTCTTGAGAGCAGGCTAGTGCTGCTACAAGTGGAGTGAGGTGGGCACGGTAACGCAGATGAATTTAAGGAGCTCAGCAGGGCGCTGAAGAGTTCGTGAGCCAAGGTAAGGATGTAGTGGGAAGAGAAGCCATTGGCATTTAGGACAGGGCGCAATTTATATTTTAAAGAACTCACTAGGGCCATTGTGTAAAACACATCCCATAAAGGGCAAGAGTAGAAATGAAGAGACCAAATAGACTAGTTTAGTAATCCAGATGAAAAGTGGTGAGAGTGGGCGATACTTTGAAAGTGAGGCCAACAAAATATGCTGATGGATAGGATGTGTAGTGTGAGAGAGAAAAACAGAACTCTGAGCCGACGCCTGAGCCGTGGGGAAGGGGTGCTTGAGTGGGGGGGACCATGGGAGGGGCGGTCTGGGTGGGGGAGGTCAGCGCATTATCTTGAACATTATAACGTTGGACATCCCACCGGAAATGCCAGTTAGGCAATTGCAGGTCTGCATCTGGGACTCGCGCTAACAGAGGAACTGGAGATATAAATTCATGGTCACTAGTCTGTTGACAGTATTTAAAGTCATAAAATTAGATGAGAATAATGAGGGTGAGCACAGATAAATAGAAGAAAAGAGGTCAAAAAGACTAATCCCTGGCACTCTCCAGCATTCATAGTCAGGCAAAAAGGGAGGAACTAGTAAAGGATACAGGGCTGCCAGTGAAGTAGGAAGAAAACCAGAATGTGGTGTCCCAGAGGCCAAACCAAAAAAAAAAAGTGATTTTTCTAAAATATTTATTTATTTTGAGAGAGAGGAGGGGAGTGGCAGAGAGAGAGAATCCCAAGAAAGCTCCATACTGTCAGTGCAGAGCCCGACACAGGGCTCGATCCCACAAACTGTGACCTGAAATCAGGAGTCAGATGCTTAACCAACTGAGCCACCCAGGCCCCCAAAAAATGCTTTAAGAAAAAATTATAAACTGTGAAATACTGTCAAAAGCAAAATAACATGAGGGCCAAGACTAACCATGGGATTTGCTGACATGAAGGTCACTAGTCTCAGTAGAGTCATGAAAACAAATGTCTGATTGAAGTGGGCTCCAGAGAATACAGAAAATGAGAATGTACAGACGTGTTTATAGCGTTCTTTCCAGAAGTTTTGCTATTAAATGATTCGTCTGTATGGATGTCGGAGCCACCAAGCGATGGAGCTCTCAGCACCAGGAAGTTAGAGAGGCGTGGGAACGCGAGAGGTTCCATGTAAGAACTGGTCATGGGGAAGGGGACTCTCGAAAGGAGTTCCAGTGCTGGAACTTCCAGGTAAGATGCTCCCATTTTGAGGGACAAACGCTGCAGGCTGGCAGTGCTCTGTGTAGCAATGGCAAAACTCAACCTGGAAAAATGGCCTCAGTCGGCCAGTGGCAATACCAGCGTGTGTCGCCAGGGAAAGGCAGGCAGGCTGCATAGCAAGAGGCCACAGAGGTGCATTCATTACCTTCGTTTCTTTTTTTATTTTTTTAATATTTGTTTATTTTTGAGAGAGAGTGTCAGAGTGCAAGGGAGGGGCAGAGAGAGGGTGAGACACAGAATCCGAAGCAGGCTCCGGGCTCTGAGCTGGCAGCATAGAGCCCCACGCAGGGCTCGAACTCATGAACCGTGAGACCATGACCTGAACCAAAATGGACGCTCCACCCGCTGAGCCCCCCAGGCGCCCCAGCATTCATTACCTCCGTGAGTTTACTCGGGCCCACGGGTCCAGCTCAGTGGGAACAGCCCCGCCTCCTAGTGGGGACTCCCATGGTCCCAAGCTCATAGGATTCAAAGAAACAAAGCTGCATGTGGGATTCCTTCCAGTGACAAATCTGACCGTCACCTGGGATGGGGTATCTGCAGTGGTATGACAGGCCATCCTCCCCGACTGGAAAAGCTGCCTGGGGAGTCAAATAGCAGTGAGCATCCTAGTTTATTAATGGAAAGTGGAAAGTATTACCCATAGAATTCATACTGCTTAGTTTGCCTGTGTGTGTAACTGGAGAGGAAGGGGGCAAGCAGGTGACCTCACTCTTACTACCTCACCACTCAGCTACAGAAGTTCTGTCCTCTCTCTTAAACCTCCTGGGTTTCTGGATAAATAAGATTTCCTTTCAAGAAAATGGTTCTTTTAGATGTTTGAAAACTATTTTAATATTACATTCATTTTTTTAAAAAATTTTAATGTTTGTTTATTTTTGAGAGAGAACGTGAGCAGGGAAGGGGCAGAGAGAAAGAGACACACACACACAGAATCTGAAGCAGGCTCCAAGCTCTGAGCTGTCAGCACAGAGCGCAATATGGGGCTCGAACTCATGAACCATGAGATCATGACCTGAGGTGAAGTCAGACACCCAACCGACTGAGCCACCCAGGGCCATTCATAGCAAAGGGGATGGACCTAGAGGGTGTCATCCTAAGCGAAATAAGTCAGTTGGAGAAGGAGAGATACCATATGTTTTCACTCACAGGTCTAACAGGAGAATAACAGGGGACCATGGGAAGAGAAAGGGGGAAAGAGTTAGGGAGAGGGAAGGAGTCAAATCATGAGAGACTCTTGAATACTGAAAAAACTGAGGGCTAAAGAGGGAGGGGAAAGGGGAAGGGGGTGAATGGTGATGGAGGGGGGCACTTGTGGGGAAGAGCACTGGGTGTTATATGGAAACCAACTTGACAATAAACTGTTAAAAAATATATTACATTCATGACTTACCGGCCTGAAAAGTTCTTTCTCTTTAGAATGATTGTATGGATCTCTTTTGACTCATTATGTATGAATTCTATTATTTAATAATTATTGTAATAAATGTCTCATTTCCTTCGTTTCCAACCTTCTCCCTTTCCTGTATTTTCAAAGTAATATGGGAATAATCTCTAAGTATCGCCAATAGTGAGTAAGGTGGAATTGGGGGCAGAAACCGGATGGATCCAAAGTCTGTGATCTTCAGTCTTTGGTCTGCATCACAATTTTCAAAGGACACATGTTCTACTTTCTGGAAATTCTATTCAGTAAGTGTTAGGGAGACATCCAGGCCTCTGCTGCACTAAGGCTTGATAACCATTGCCTTGAATTCTCTCTCTGCTAAAGACAAGAATGGCAGATTTCAGGAAAAACAATATACCCTTATGTGGTCATTTTGATTTATAGGTGCGTCACTGGAAAACGGGACTAGGGGCTGAAAGGAGTAAAACAGGCTCCCTGAGCCACACACAGATCATGGGATTATTTTAGCGCCACTTCGATGGGAGTCAGCTCCACTCGCTAGCAGCAGGGAGGGTGGGAGTGCCCCTCTGCACAGACCCGGTCAGTCTGCAGCCCCCCATTTATCCTCTCTGCTCTCCGGGCATTTGTTACAGCGTCTCCCAGCTGTTATTTGGAGCCTCTGTGTGCAGGTCACTAGGTATTTGGGGAGCCACCTTGGTTTCCTCAGTTCTACACACCAAAGAAAGAACAGCAGGCAAAGTGATGGCAATAGTAAACACAGCGGAGAATGTCCTTGCTGAGTCCTTTCTCCTCAGCCTCTGAGTAACAAAAACAAAAAGAAAAGATTTCTGACAGATAGCATCATAGGGGGAAGACGGTAGCTACTTGCGGTGAGCACTGTGCAACATGTAGAGACGTGGAGTCACCGTGTGCTACGTCTGCAGCTGATGTAATGTGTCAGCTGTGTACGAATAGACAGGAAAGAGGGAGGGAGGAAAGAGGGAGGGGAAGAAGGAAGGAGAGAGGAGGGAGGGAAGGAAGGAGGGAGGGAGGGAAAGAAAGAAGGAGGGAAGGAAGGAAGGAAGAAAGAAGTTTTCAGGAAACAGCATTTTGAGTTCCAGTTACTTTAAAATCAAAGGCACCCAGAATGAAACAGGAGGCAAATCAGAGTTGAGACCACCATGCATGCTGTTGTTTTTTTAACGTTTATTTAATTTTGAGAGAGAGACACAAAGCATGAGCGGGGGACGGTCAGTGAGAGAGGGAGACACAGAATCAGAAGCAGGCTTCAGGCTCTGAGCTGTTAGCACAGGGCTCGATACAGGGCTCGAACCCATGAACCATGAGATCATGACCTGAGCTGAAGTCAGCTGCTTAACCGACTGAGCCACCCAGGCACCCCACCACCACGCATGTTTTTAAAAGACATCTCCACGGAGCTAAATAATGATTTTTACATAATTTTTTAGCATTGAAGCTGGCCCGAAGTACACCGTAGGGATCAGATAGCAACTCTCTTAGTGTCGCATCAATAAAATACTGTAACTGCCAATAAATGAGTGTGCAAATTCAGCTGCAGTGAGGGATTTACTAGAAGGCAGTGTAAACGTGGTTCTTTTACATTTTTGTCTGTCTTGTTAGCGAGAGCTGGCTTTTTGTCATGTTATCTATTCTGTGTGAGTGTTTCTTCCGCGGAGAAGCTGCTTTCACGTCCATGTTTGCTGCCATGCCGCGCTGAGTATCGTTTTTCACGTTGTCCCCCTCCTCCTAGGGACCACCCACATCTTTTGATTTTATGTATACAGTGTAAGAGACTTGTTAACCATCTGAGGGTCCTGGGTAATGGTAAAATAGATGTCACTTTAAAGAAGCTTAAAGAATTTTTTTTTAAGTTTATTTATTTAAGTAATCTCTGCACCCAACATGGGGCTTGAACTCATGACCCCAAGATCAAGAGTCACATGCTCTGCCAACTGAGCCGGCCAGGCACCCCAAGAATCTTTTTTTTTAGTTTATTAATTTATTTGGAGGGGGAGGGAGAGAGGGGCAGGGTGGATGGGTGAGGGGGTGGGACGAGAAATTGAGAGAGAGAGAGAGAATGAATCCCCAGCAGGCTCCGCACTGTCAGCAGAGTCTGACACAGGGCTCAAACCCACAAACCCTGAGATCATGACCTGAGCTGAAACCAAGAGTTGGACACTTAACCAACTGAGTTAGCCAGGTGCCCCAAGAATTTTAAAATGTAGGCTAGTTTGGACACATCTTTTCCATCTATGATATGATGTCTGCCACTACGCTTTCTCAGCATAATTTCCTGGATGGATTCTTTTTTCCAGATAGCCTTGTGGCCCCAGGGTGCAGCCAGCTAAGCAGGGTTGCTTAGCTGTCTCTGTTCGGTTTATTTGAATGTAACATTGGCATTGCTCTTTCTGTGCTTCTCAGTTCAAATCCCGTGCTGAAGAATATGTGGCCCGAAGGCAAACTGAGTATTACAGAGGTGACCAAGCGACCTCTGACCGCCGCCACCTTGTTTAAGAATTCTATGATCGCTTTAGTGGACAACCTTGCGTCAAAGGTAATTATTTTCTTTTCTACATATCCATCTTATCGCCACTTTGGATGGTAGTTGGCACCGTTTCCTGTCATTGTTTCCCTCTTGACATATGTTATAGAGAATGAATGCATGATCCACTTTTAGGTCATTTTGATAAATCACTTCAAAGCATATATATTTAAAGTGAATCTTGTAATAGAATTCTTATCCCTGTTTTGTTTTGTTTTGTTTTTAACATGGCTGGATGAAATAGTTGTTTGTGTGCCAGATGGAATCCTTTTCTTTAAATTTGAGCTTTTTATGGTTGTTGACAAAGGAAAACTCTCTGTGAGATCTTTAAAAAATATATGTATATAACTAAAGTAGAGTGTGTGCTTGACAAAATGAGCTCCAGCCCTGTACTGAAGAGAGGGCTTGGCTTTAAAACAAATCTTGAATTAAACAGTAATATGCCAGGGACACCCGGTGACTCCGTCAGCTGAACGAACTACTCTTTGGGCTCAAGTCACTTTCCTTCTCTCTCTCTCTCTCTCTCTCTCTCTCTCTCTGCCCCTCCCCCACTTACACTCTTTCTCTCCCAAAAGAAATAAAGATTAAAAAAAAAAATAGCAATATCCCATCTGTATCTCGTGTCCGTATACAAAGTGACCAGATAGAGTTTCAAGAGGAAGTGTAGTATTTAAGTATTATCCTTAAGCTGTTGTAAATAGTTAAAATAAAATGTTGTATTATTGACCATTGTTTCTGCTTTTTCTTGTTCCTAATACTGTTTGATAACTTTAGTCTGTTTCTTTCCCCCCATTAAAAAGCAGATTTCTAGCCCAAACTGCTGCTGTTGACAAGTTTGATAAATTAGGCGGCATTCTGGGACTCGTTATTTTTAGCTCTTTCTTTCTTTCTTTCTTTTTTATCTGTTCTGGTGCTTTTCATGTGTATTTTATTCTTCATTATTATCCTTTTTTTTTTTTTTAACAACTTCCTTTCTAAGAATTAAACCTATACTGTTTCTGGTTACTTCACTGTGGATAAATTGGGCAAATGCACAAGAACACATCTGTTCAGTAGCTTTCTATTTCCTTTTGTCAGGGTTCTTTGGCCCCACATGATGACAAATAAGCACAGTTTGTCGGTTTGTGGAATCAAACCTCCAGAAAGGCAGGGGTGCGGACACCAGGGCCGAAGACCAGAACACAGTTAGGAGTCTTCCTTTTGTCTCTTAGCTTCTCTGTGCATGTCAGCTCCAACCCTCGTCATCCTGCAGGAGGGAAGGTGAACCTTGAAAGAGACGTGTGACACGAGAAACAGAACATAGAAGTTTGTAAGACATGTTTATAGAATATGTTATAATTTATAAAATATATTAGATATATTTCAGTAATTGGAAAAGAATCACCTTTATTTTCTAAAATCACATTTTTAAAACACAAAAATTTTAGGGGCGCCTGGGTGGCTCAGTCAGTTAAGTGTCTTGACTCTTGATTTCAGCTCAGGTCATGCTCTCAGGGTCGTAAGATCAAGCTCCATGTTGGGGGGTTTCATGCCGAGCACAGAGCCTACTTAGGATTCTCTCTCTCCCCCTCTTGCTGCCCCTCCCCTGCTCTCATGCATAATCTCTTTCTTTTAAATAAAAATTAAAATTCTTAAACCATCTATAATTTCTGTATCAAGAATTGCAGTCAGCTACTAATAAAAGAGAGACCCCCAAATAAGTGGCTCCGACAAGAGAAACGTTTATTTCTCTCTCCTGTGAATGAAGTACAGAAGGTGTTCCAGGACGGGTTTGGCAGCCTGAAGGTTGTTAGGGACCTGGCTTCCTTCCGTCTTTCTGTCCAGCCACACTCGTGCCTGGCGTCCGTCCTCCGGGCCCCGGGTGACAGCTGCGGCTTCTGTCCTGAGAGACTTCCTGGGTGTCTCACCGCATGTTGGCTCCGTCTCATTTGCTGTACCAAGTTAACAGGGAACCTGGAAAATACATTTTTATTCCGGTCAGCGGTTCCCCCAGCTGGAAGTAAGTTAAAAAAAAGATGCTGGCTCTGGGGTGGGCAGTGAGCCCGGCGGCCCGCGGCAGCTTCCGGCCTGGGTGTTCGTGGAGGAGCGGAAATGAGGGAGAGAACAGGGATAAGAAGAAGAAGAAGAAAGACGTCCTCTCAGCCCAGGAGAAGGCAGGAAGGTGGGTGGGGAAGCAACAAAGGAAAAGGTTACTTTTAGAAAACACGAAATAAACCTAAATGATTGGTATTCACCGTAAGTGTAAGTAGACGAACAGGACTAGACAGATGGAGAATCTAGGTGTGTGCTTGTCTGGGAGACGCTGAAATAGGGCAGTATGCAGAAAAATGAAAAAGAGGTGGGCAAAAACACATCAAACCCTCCCCCCCAAAAAACTGGTTAAAAGCAGCATTAATGTGAGAGAACTAGAATTTAAGACAAAAAGTATTAATACAAATAAAGGGATTAATAACAATAAATGAAAATACCCAAGACAATAAAGTCATTTTGAACTATGTACCTACCAACATAGCTGTGATTATCCATGAACTCCATAAAGCAAAATAAATAAATAAATAAATAAATAACCTGAAAAAAATTTAAAGGAAACATCAACAGGCTCACAGTCCTTGTGGGAGATTTTAAACCAACTGTACCAGAAACTGATGTTTCAAGCAGACAAGTAGAACACAGAAATGGTGAAAACCAAATTTAAACTTTAATGGATCAAAAGAACACTGCACCCAGAGAATAGGAAATACATATTCCTTTCAAGTATGCACAGAATATTTCCAAGAACTGACCATGCACTAGATCACAGAGGAAGTCGTAACCTTTTGGATACAGTCTCCATTCTCACAGCAAGTTAAAATAAACAGCAGCAGTAGTTTTGTTTTAATGTGCTTGGGAACTAGAGGGAAAAATGCTCTCCTAGATAACTCACATATTGAAGAAGAAGTCACAATGGAAATTATGAAATATATGGACCTACATGAAAAGGAATTTATCAAAATCTGTAGAATACTACTAAAGTGATCGATTTGTTATACCTTTATTAAAAAAACAAGATTGGAAGTAAATGAGTTAAGTTTCTCTCTCCACTCAAGAAACCAGAAAAAGAATCCCAAAGAAAATCTAAAGGAGTAAGAAAATGACTTTTAAATATCAAAAATTAAAGGTAATATGTCAAAACATTAGTCAAATAGACAAACCTTTAATGAAATTGATAAAAAAGAAAAAGCAATATTATGAACTAAAAAGGGGGCATTCATATAATACAGAGATTTTATAAGGCACAGAATATTGTGAACAATTATATGCCAGTGAACTTGAAAAACTCATTTTCTAGAAAAATATGTTATCAAAATTAACTCAAGAAGACATGGAAAATCTGAATAAATTAGTAACCTTAAAGACTGAATCACTAATCAGAAGTCTGCCTTCTCCCAGCTTTGCCAAGAACATGAGGCCCAGATGGTTTTACAGATATGTTTTATAAATCTGCCAAGAAGCCAATAATTCCTATTATATATAAACTGTTTTGGAGGATAGGAAAAAGAGAGACCACTCCCCAACTCATTTTATGAGATTAATGTTACCTTCAAACGAGGTTAATGTGAGAAAATAAAATTAGATCACTTTCCTCTAGGAACATGGGAAGATCTTAACAATACATATGAGTAATGCATTCGCTGGGAACATGGTGAAGAAAGAGGCTACCAAAACCAACTGAAAACAACTAAAATGTTAGGTAAAACACAGACATCCACTTCTTGAGTGCAGCCCTGAACTAACAAGAAAGTAAGGAACACGCAGGCCAGGGACTGAGTGAAGGCAGAGGTTAAGGGAAAGGAAAATGCTGTGTCTTTGGGGACTTGTTGAAGTAGGCCACTTTGAGCATGGGTGTTCAGGGCCGGGCCCTCAGGTGAAGCTGAGGGCCTGCCCGGAGTAGGACGTCTAATAAGAGATTGTACGTGAACATGGACGCACACACGTGGGCAGGTTTCCAAAGGGCTGCATCCTCAAAGGGATACATCTAAGATGAATGAGAAATAATCCCTCATTATCTGAAAGAAAAACTGCCTATATGGGTCCATGGCACTGAGCCGAGGCAGGAGTAAGCACTCCTTGAGAATTTATCATTGTAAATTTTCAGTATTCATGAAGTTTTCAATCCAGATTCACACCACCTTGATGGCCTAAAAAGCTGACGCCAACAATTTAGTTTGAAGTGGTCAAGGCTGAGTGTCCCCAAGCATCAGATAGAAGCAAGCACAGTTTCTTTTCCTTGATGAAACTATCTTCATATCAGACCTTAAAGAATTTCCACAGATAAAGTTTTAAGGAAAATAAGGAGTTCACCGCAAAGAATTACTGCACACATCAACAAAGTACCAGGTCCAAGAGTCAGGTTAAACAAGATTCAGAATCGTGAAAACTTCCTAGAATGGAATTATCAGAAACAAAATACAAGAATGTTTAGTATGTTTCAAGAAATTAAAGGCATAAAAATATGAGAAAAAGCAAATAAGTAGGCAATTGATAGAAATTAAAATTAGAAACTCATTGATAAGTTTAACATCACTTTAGACAAAACTGAAGAGAGAATAGAGAAATGAAAGAAAGAATTGGGGAAATTATCCAGGATCCTACTTAGGCCAAGAAATGAAACAAAAAGAAACACTATTAAGAAACGTGGAAGACAATGAAAAGGTCTAATGTGCACCTAACCAGTTACTTATGGAAAGGAGAGGATGGGCAGAGCGATATTAGGAGATAAATTGCCGAAAATTTCAACAGTGATGAAAGATAATACTCTCTGGAGTCAGGAGTGGTATATCCCAAGCTGGAACAATTAACAAGAAATCTGCATCTAAACACATTGTGAAATCCCAGAACATCAAAAACTTAAGAAATGCCTTACAAGCAGATCCCCTTAAAGTAACAACAGGCTGAGAGAAAAGAACTGTAAACCAGAATCTGCACAAACTGAATGTGTGTTTCAAGAACAAAGACACAATAAAGAATCCTTCTGAAAAAGAGGAAAGGGTTACAAGCACACGGAGGGAAATTCTAAAGGATATATTTATACATCAGGAGGGAGGAAGAGTATACAAAATGAAAGTCTGAAATGCAAAAGAAGAGCAAAGAAAATTGGTAAATAGGTGGATATGTATAAATTAAATGTAAAATAATATTGGAATTAAAATACAGATTAGAATAGGGGCGCCTGGGTGACTTAGTCAGTTAAGTGTCTGATTCTTGATTTGGGCTCAGGTCATGATCTCACAGTTCATGCGTTTGAGCCTGACATTGGGCTCATGCTGACAGCACGGAACCCGCTTGGGATTCTCTCTCCCTGCTCTGTCTCTCTGCCCTGATTCTCTCTCCCTGCTCTGTCTCTCTGCCCTGATTCTCTCTCCCTGCTCTGTCTCTCTGCCCCTCCCCCACTTGTTCTCTCTCAAATAAAAACAAGCTTAAAAAATACAAATTAGAATTAAGTAGCATAATAACAGTATATAAATTAGAAGGATAGGGGGTTAGAATTCAAGTGCTTAAGGTCCTTGGTTCAGAAAAATAATAGAAAACATTACTTACCTTGTAATCCTAATAACATGTTATTAAATTTCTTCATGTAGTCAATAAAGAATAGAAATGCATTGGGGTGGGGGCAGAATGAGAAATAAACAGTTCTGTAAGACATAGGAGAGAGGAGACTAAAGAACATAGGAAAGCCAGGATAAAATTAAGATGGTAGAAATAAATCCAAATATAGTAGTGATTATATTGAATGTAAAAAAAAATGGATACAAATGGTGAAATCTGATCAAAGAAAAAGAATCTAGAAAAAATCAAAGTTTAAGTTAATAATGATGTCTCTGACAAAGTCTGACAATCCGGGGTCACCTCAACCCAATATCAGGATCTGGAGTGGCTCAACGATGGACCAAATTGTTTTCCGTTCACCTGGGACTCCGAGGATTAGCTCTTCAGGACTGCAGACCAGTGTCCCTTCACTGGCCCCACAAGGCTGTCAGAAGCCTCATGGCTGTCAGTCCAGATGAAAACAGCTCTTAATTCCGGCCCCCGCCCTTTCCTTTTTAGTCTTACTCTCATCTTGATTATCTTATTAGCTCTTTGATGCATTTAAGAAGATCCCCACCACGTCCTGGCCCCATATCTGTCTAGCGCTTTTCCTAGTGACTTTATCAGGAAGGTTGTAGCCTTGCTTAGTCCTGCATCACCGGAAGTTCCATGGAAGTCCTGACTCCTCACTTTGTCTCAGAATCTACACAGTATATTCAATGCATGCCTTGTGTCCCCACATGGATTAAAAGTATTTTTATATAGGGAGTGAGTTCTACTAATTTTATATATCTCTTGATATCTCATAAGGTACACCCTAAACAATGGTCGGTAAATTATTAAATGAACTTGAATTTGCCTGTGACTCTATTTGGCAGCATTCAAGTTAGTTAGGTGGATGCCTAAATACAGTGTCTTCTGGCTAATACATAGACTGATCAGTGTACTTTCACAAATAATGGTTTTTTTAACATAAAATATTGGGAGAAACAGATTAAAACGTGCAAGAGAATAAGATCATTATTAACTTTTTCAGTTTAATCTTTATAGGACACTTGAATTTATCAAATTTAGGATTTCTTAGGCTGAGTCAGTCTGGATATTTATAAATGAGAGAGGAGGTGGCATTTATAAATTGAGATAGAATGCTGATTAAATATAGAGATTTCTTAACTGAAGATTTTATATTACTAACCAGGGTGGATAGGCGTCCCCCACCCTTAGTTGGTCCTTAGTGTCTAATCCAGTGTTAACCTTTCTGTGCAGAATCAGTCAGTGCTGGTTAAATTCCATTTAACAGATTCTGTAAAGTTATTACTTACGTTACTCAATGATACCTTATATGAAGATTGCTTTTCCCACATAATTGTATAAATTATCAAGTTCAGAATATTTATAAATTCACATTGTAATTTTCTTTTTGACCTAAAGGTCATTTAGAATTATATTTCTTAATTCCCAAACGAATAAAATTTTCTAATTATCCTTTTGCTCTTGATTTCTAGCTTAATCTCATTTGGTCAGGGGATATATACTCTGTGATTTCAATCCTTAGAAATTTGTTAAATGTTTCTTATATATATGTATATATATAATATACATATATATTATATATATATAAGTAACTTGTGTTATACTCTATACACATCCATTGGGTCAAGTTTGCTAGTTATATTGTTGTCTAATTCTTAGTAAGCTCTTAGTTTTGTCGATGCCAAAACGTGACAAAATCTACCGTGATTCTGGTTTTGTCTACTTCTCCTTGTGGTGTCTTCTGTTTTTGCCTTGGATATTTTAAGACTTTTTTAGGATTGGTCAAGTTAGAACTATCATTTCTTCCTCGTGTTTGAGATATTTATCATTATAAAATGCCTCTCTCTGTATCACTTTTTGCCTTAAAGTCAGCTTTGCATAAATAAAATAGTTACACCACCTTTTCTCTTGGCCAGGTTTGAGTGGAATATCTTTTCTACCCTTTTACTTTTGACATTCCTGTAACCCTGTGTTTCAAGTATGTGTCTTGTAAGTAGCACATAGTAAGATTTGTTTTTTTAATGCAATCCGACAATCTTTATCTTTTGAATATATCATTTAGTCCGTTACTCTACAGGACTTTTAACATAGTTTCTATATGTTGCATTTAAATGGACTATCTCGTTAGTGCTTTCTGTTTGACCCTTCTGTATTTCTTTTTCTTTCCTTTCTAACCTCCTTTTAGATTGTGGGCAAAGGGTAAACAAAATTCTGTTCCTTCTACTTCACAACTAAAACTCGGTTAAATTTCTAGCACTCTTCCCCTATTAGCCCAGTAAGATGTATATCGACAGTATTACTATGCAACATTGCTAATGATAAAAATTGCCCCTCTTTGTAAATTACATCTCTACTGAGAGAATAATAAATATCTGGTGGGGATGACATATGTGGGCTTCTCTGAGTATAGTGACTCATGTATTAAGCATGTCCCTTTTGAGAACCCTGGAAGCTATGTCTTCAGACCTATTTTAAGGAATATTAGATACTATGTGGCATGAGGCTTATTTTAAACCAAGGGCACTTTCCATATCCGCCCGATGTGGATCTTCTCTCTTTGCCCCTAAGCTGTCACCTGACTGCTGTGTGGACTGCTGCAAGGACTGTGACCCTTCTGGTGGCAAGCCATGTTTTTGTCCTGAGTAGATTCATGCCACATGTGGTCTATGAGTGTTTTAAGTCAGAATATTTAAACCTCAGAAGGCACCCTTTCCTCACCCTCTGACCCCTGCCACCCAGTGTTGTGATTATTCTTTATTATTCTGGAAGATTTCTATTATAATATTGTTTTGGTGGTTATTTGATTATAATTCCATTCTAGAATATAAAAATCTAATATCATTTGGTGCTTTTACCTCCTCCCTAGACAATGCAAGATCCATAAAACATTTTAATTCCATTTACCTTCCTCTCAAATTCTATGCTATTATTTTGGTCATCTATTTTAAGTGTGTGTGTGTGTGTGTGTGTGTGTGTGTGTGTAGCCAGCAAGATGACATCATCATCATTATTGTTACTATGTATAGTCAGTAGCTGTTTAGACTTACCAATTTATCACTTCTTTTTTTCCTCTTTCTGTACCACTGACCTTCATCTGGGACCCTTTTTCTATGCCTGAATTTCATCCTGTTATATATATATATTTTTTTAAGGTTTATTTATTTTGAGAGAGAGACAGAGCATGAGCCGGGGAGGGGCAGAGAGAGAGGGAGATGTAGAATCTGAAGCAGGCTCCAGGCTCTGAGCTGTCAGCACAGAACCTGACACGGGGCTCGAACCCATGAGCAAGATCATGACCTGAGTTGGACGCCCAACCAACTGAGCCACCCAGGCGCTCCCATCCTGTTATATTTGAGGTCTGTTGTTGACAGAGACTCTCCTTTTGTTTACCTGAAATTATTGTATTTGAGAAGAATATTGTTGCTGGGTGCAAAATTCTATGTTGGCAATTTTTTCAGCACCTCAGAGATAATACTCCTTTGTCTTCTGGATCCCATGGTTTCTTGTGAGAAGTCAGCTGTCAGTCTATCTGTTGCTCCTTGAGGTAATGGATCTTTTCTCCTCTGGCTGCTTCTCTTTGGTAGTCAGAAGTTTTACTACAACTTTCCTAAGTGTAGGGTTTTTTTATCCTGCTCATAATTTGTAGGACTTCTTCAGTTTATCACAGTTTGGTTTTCATCAGTTTTGCAAAGCTCTTGGCTATTAGCTCTTCAAATACTGCTTCTGCCCCTTCTGACTCCTCTCCTTCAGAACTTGAGTTACTCAGACCATCTCACCATATCTGCTCTGCCCCTTAACCTCACTTTTTTTGTCCCCATCTTCTTGTCTCTCCATGCTTCATTCTGGGGCATTCCCTCTCACCCTCCTCCAGCTGTTTATAATCCTCTTGTCTACTGAACCACTGACTTCTCAGTTTTCGTCATTATATTTTTCCGTCCCAGGATTTCACCTGAGTCTGTTCCTTATTATAGTTTCTGGTTCTCTAAAAAATCCCAATATTGTCTTTTGTCATCTTGAGCATGGTAAGCATAGTTACTTTATTCTGTCTGATAACTCCAACATCTGGATCCCTGCAGGTCTGTTTATTTTTATATGTTGATTTGCTGTTTCTAATTCTTGTTATCATGGTTCCTTATGTGTCTGGGCAGTTTCTGTTTTGCTCCCAACATAATATTGGCAGAATTTTTATAGAAATAACTGGAGGCCTAAATTTATGCAATCTTCCTCCAGGAAAGATTTGTTTCTTTTAGGCAACTGCAGGCACTAATACTCCAAACCAGCTGTTCCATCTCAAGTCCTGGGAGGGACTGCCTGCTTCTGACTCACCCTCGTTGCTAGTGACTGCCTTGCAGATCCCAGCCCAAAGTGAGAGCGGTTTACCCACGATCTCCTCCTTTTCAGGCCCTGCTCTCTGATCTCTGTCCTGCCAGCCCCATGAGCTGCCAAAGCCTCTCTGCAGCTCCCATCTGCTTCCTCTGGAGTTGGCAGATTCCCCCAGGAAGGACTTCTCTAACCTGAAAATCTCCATGGCTTCCCCCTCCTCCTAGATTCCAGCCCCCATAATTCTCACTGTCTTCAAGCAAAAGTTTTAAAATATTTGAACTGCCAAGTCTAGATGTCCCCAGCATGGATGTTGGTTTAAACTGGTCCATCATTACTAAAGTGGAAGCCCTAATATCCGCTTTTCATAAATTAGATTCTTAGGTCCAGAGAGACCACCATAGCTAGTTAAGAGCAGACACAATGAATGCCCCAGTATCCTGATTCTGTGTGATGCTGATTCTCTTTTTTAAATAAATGCAGCTTGTTTATTTATTTATTTACTTAGATGCATTTATGTAAATTTTAGCTAATATGCAGTGCACTATTGGTTTCAGAAGTAGAGTTCAGTGATTCAGCACTTACATACAACACTCAGTGCTCATCATAACAAGCGCCCTCCTTAGTGCCCGTCACCCATCTAGCCCCTCGCTCGCTCACCTCCCTCCATCAACCCTCAGTTTGGCCTCTGTTGTTAAGAGTCTCTGTGGTTTGTTTCTCTCTCTTTCCTCCCTGCCCCGCAACCATATGTTCATCTGTGTGTTTCTTAAATGCCACATATGAGTGGAATCATATAGTATTTGTCTTTCTCTGGCTGACTTATTTCACTGAGCATAATACATTCTAGTTCCACCCACATCATTGCAAATGACAAGATTTCATTCTTTTTGATGGCTGAGTAATATTCCATTGTGTATATATACCACATCTTTATCCATTCATCAGTTGATGGACATTTGGTCTGGATATCTGGAGAGCAAGAGCCTGTGTCCCTATGGAGATAGGGTCCCTCACCCACCCCATGGGACGATATGTTCACCTACCAGAAAGCTCCTTGGAGCCTCAGTGTCTGAGTTTTTTTAATAAGGGTGACATAAGCACAGTTGATTAAGTCATTAGCCCATGATTGGACTCAGCCTACAGCCTCCCTTCCCTCCCCAGAGGTCAGGCTGCTGAAAGTCCCATCCCTCTAATCCTGTGGAGGGATTTTGTGATCCTGAAATGATCTGGCTATCTGGGGCCTGGGCTTGGGCCATTTCATTAGCATAACAAAGACACTCCTACCACTGAGGAAATTCCAGTGGTAGAAACCTGGGACAAAGTCCGGAGAGTGAGCCAGAGAGAGATTGAGATTTTATGACAGCCCCCCCCCCCCAGGTTATCCATGCCCTACTCCCCAGGATGTGTAAACATGTTATGTGGCATGGCAGGGTAGCATGAAGGTTGCAGATGGAGTAAAGAGTGCTGATTTTCAACCTTAAAATAAGAGATTCTCCTGCATTATCCAGGTAGATGCTGTGTAAATTTAAGAGTCCTTCAGAGGGAAAGAGGGATGCAGAAGAGTCAGAACCAGAGAGATGGTATCATTCAAAAGACTCAACAGGCCATTTGTTACTGGCTTTCAAGAGGGAAGGAGGCCATAAGCCAAGAAATGTGGGCAGCCTCTAGCAGCTGGAAAAGATAAGAAAGTAGGTGCTAAGAGTCTCTAGAAAATTTTTAGCCCAGTGAGACCCGTCTTAGACTGCTGACCTGCAGAACTGTATGAGAATAAATTTGTGTTGTTTTAAGCCACTAAATTTGTGGTGTTGTCAAAAACCGACCTCTTTGCTTTGGAGCCTAAGTATAACGTGAAGACAGAGTTTGGGATAAAGGAGAACGAGAGCTTCTTTGTGCAGCAGGCCACAGCCTTGAAAAACTGGAAGCCCTCCCCGAGGAAGGGGCTGGGGCATTTTGTAGGGACATACAGGATCCAGCCGGTCCTGACAGCAATGTGTTGGTGACACTGGCCTCCTTCCTCGTGCCTTTAGGCTGATACGGGTTCCTGGAGCAAAAGGCTAAGAAGGGAGGGGGGAGGTTTGTGAAAGAGAGAAGCAGGTTCTTTCAAAATTCAACCTCGCATTAGTGCAGCCATCTTTATTTTTGTTCAACTTTGTGCTTTCAAGCAGTGTCAGTGGTAGTCGGCAGCAGCAGCAGGAAGCCAATAACACCGTAGGGCCAGGGAAAGGAAGAAAGTGGCGTTAGTTTTCATCGTGGAAAGCAGCATGATAAATCTATACTTGGAGCTTCCTGTGTAGACATTGAAAACTCACTCCGTTCAGAATGCAAGTAACTTCACATTCTTCAAATCTCTCCTACTTCTTAAATTATTTACTACTTCTTTTTACCTCCAGCCCACAGTGGAACTCAAAATTGCCTAATTATCTACAGAGGACTCTATCTCTTAATTAAAGTGCATCTCTGTGTCTGCTAGGTAATAGATCAGAGAAGGGAAAGTAACTCTTTACTCTGTAAGTAGGATACATTTGACCTCTTTGATTCATCCAGTGATAATTTGTTACCTTTCGCAGACCAGAATCTGTGCCAGCACAGTTTTATACTTAAGAGGAGTTACGATCTGATGCATGGTACAAAATTTAATTGGCCTAGAGGGAACGGTTTCTTGATAGGTTCTTTCTTCAAGTCCCTGATACCTACAGGAGGTTTTGTAACTTCTCTACTTACAAATTTTAATCTCTTTTTCAAAAGCACAAACTAATGTGATGATGTCAGTGGTGATGGTGATGACGATGGGGATGATGGCGGCTGACACCATGGAGCACTTACTGTGTGCCCAGGATGTGCTTATATTTTATGTTCTTTACGCCAGTTCCTCTTTACCATGGTTCCTGCCTCTTCTATTAAATTACTCTTTCTGGTATTTTTAACCATCCTTCTATCAATACACATAAACTCAATGTCTACCTGTCTCAACTATTTACTCCTTAGTTTTATCCCCTTTCTACAATTCCTGCTGATTCCTAAAATATAATAAAACAAAATTCTAGCTAAATGCACAAGAACTTCCAAACTTGAAGGGGAAAGGAGCATAACTACTTTATTCACAAGTATATGTCTGAGAAATTGGAGGCACTGAGCTTAATTTGACACAATTAACACTAATTACACGTTAGCATCCTTAGTTTGGGATTTTTCTCCAGTGAAACTTATCATTTGCTGATTTATTTCTTTAGGAGCCCTATTATGTACGTTGCATCAAGCCCAACGACAAGAAATCCCCACAGATCTTTGACGATGAGCGCTGCCGGCACCAAGTAGAGTATCTCGGACTGCTGGAAAATGTGAGGGTGCGGCGGGCAGGGTTTGCCTTCCGCCAGACGTACGAGAAGTTTCTTCACAGGTGAGAGCGGACTAAACCAAGGCCCTGGCAGACCCTGTGAACTGTGGGGTCCTCCCCGCGTGTGATGCTTCGTCAGCACATGTCAGATGGTCTGAATATCTGTTGGACGAGTAAGAGTTGAGGAAACTGCAAATATGAAGGACTTTCTCAGAGTCAGCAGGAGAGTCTCCCTGAGTCTACAGTTTATGGGCCACGAGAAAGGATTCATTCTCTGGGGGAAGATGTGGGCCGCGTGGCATGGTAGAAAGAACATCGACTCAGAGGCACATCTGGGTTGGCCTCAGGGTATGCCGCTCACGTGCTGTGTGATCTTAGGCTAGACATTTAACTTCGGACTCTGTCTCTGCATCTATAAAATGAGTATAATCACACGACCTCGTAAGGCTGCTGTTGTGATGATCACACTAGCCTAAGTACAAAAGCTAGGTGCCTCGCCCATAGTAGGTGTTCAGTTAGTGCTGCTTCATCATTACTGATATTAGTAATTATCATCATAACAAAATACTAAGCAGTTAATCATGAAGACCTTGAAATTAGTCTACCTGGTGTGAATCCTGGCTTTGCCATTTGTTTGTTTTTTGACCTTGGGCAGATCACCTAATCTTTCCATGCCTGTTTTCTCGTGTGTAAAAAGGGAGTAATTATAGTAACTATTTTTTAGGGTTGCTGGAGCATTAAATAAGATTATATCTATATCCATATTTATATCCATATCCATATCTATATATAGATAGATATAAAGCACTTAGAATAGAACCTGGCATATAGCAACAATTCAATATATAAGATATCATTGCCACTGTTATTTCTTGTTAGCAATGATAATGATATTGGACAACTGGGACTCATAAAGCCCCTTTAAATTTCATCTGTTCATTTATCTGAAAGTATGTATTGAACATTTCCTATGTTCTAGACTGCAGATTCCACAAAATGTGAATAAATAGGTACAATATTGGTTGGTCAGAAGATCTCTAAGGCGATAACAATGCAGGTAGGAGCCAGCCTGACGAAGGTCAGAGAGCAGAGCAGGCGGGCAGAGGGAACAGTGAGGGAAGGCTCTCTGGTAGCAGTAAGTACGGTGTGTCAGGTAGCAAGTGTAGCCGTGTGGGTGGAGGCCGCTCACTGACAGGGCAGTGATGGAAGATGAGACCAGAGAGGTGGACAGGGGCCAGTTCGTGTTGAGTTTCATAATCCACACCACGCTAAGCAGTTTCGATTTTGGCTAAATGTGGTAGGAACCCGTTGGTGGATTTGAAGCCAGGGACAACACAATCTTACGGATATCTGAGGAGATACTGTGGCCGCTGTGTGGATGGGAAGCAAGGTGACATTCGGAGATGTCACTGCAGGAGCTCAGGAGAGAGGGCTTGGTAGCACCTTGAACAAGAGATTATTATAGACCCAAGAGTATGGACAGTTTTGGGATATGTTTTAGGGGAAGGTTAGCAAGTCTTGCTCATGGGTTGGCTGGATAAGAGAGGACTGGGGAGGAGCAGAGGGTAACAATTAGGTTTGGCATGAGCATCTGGGTAAGCATAGTGCCATACGCTGAGAGAAGACTGGGTAAGAGAAGTTTGAGGAAGAGGTCGTGGAAGAGGGGCAAGGACAGAATCGATATTTGACTCTCGGCCTTTAGGTTTGAAATGGCTACTAAAAATCTAGGTGGAAATACTAAGTAAGTTACTAAATACACATATCTGGAGTTCCAGGAGGAAAGTGCAGGCTGGAGATAGAGATGCTGGAGTCATTAGCATAGAGATGATCTTTAAAGTCTTAGAACTGGAGAGACCAGAGAATGAGGCCCATGCAAACAGTTGGATGTGCGATCTGACATGAAGGAACTACCAAAGAGAAGAGAAGGAGCAACCGGTGAGACAGAAGAGATGCCAGGAGAGGGTTATGTCACAGAAGCCAAAAGAAAATGGTATTTCAAGAAGAAAAAGCATAGTTTCCATATCAGATGTTGCGTGCAATCAAGTAAGATAAAGGCGGAAGCTCAGGCATTAGATTTGACAACGTAGAGGTCATGGGAGAAAAGGTTGGGCAGGACCTGATTTGAACAGGTTGGGAGAGTGAAGTGAGAACCCGGATGCCGTGGACAACTCAAGAATCCATGCTGTGAAGGAGGCCGGGAAGAATGGGAGCGGGGCAGCAGTGGGAGGTGAGGTTAGAAGACACTAGGAAATGTATGCCGGTGGGGCCGACGCAGAGCAGAGGGAGGACCCGGTGGTGCAGAGAAAGGGAGGTCATTGTCATCACCGTAATGCCCTGAGAAGGCAAGGCTCAGAATCCCAAGCACAGGTGGAAGGTTTGTGAGCTCTAGGTCAGAGCAGGGACACTTCCCCCATAGCAACAGGACAAAAGGCAGAGACTATGAATACAGATACAGAAAGGCCCAAAGGCTGGCAAAGATGAACACATTCCTATCTGATTGTTTCTGTGTCCTTAATCAAGTATGAGGCGAAACCAAGGGTGGGGAGCAAGGACAGGGGGGCGTGGTGTGGTGTGGGGGTTTGAGGGGAAGTAGAAATATTCATGTTGGAGAGTGGGAAAACACAGGTTTGTGTGGAAGGATTGCCGCCAGGAAGACCTGAGTGTCTGTGTGAGATCTGGGGTTATAAATGGACAGTGAGAGTGGGTCACCTGGGTGGCTCAGTCAGTTGAGCATCCGACTTCGGCTCAGGTCATGATCTCGCAGTTCATGGGTTCGGGCCCCACGTCAGGCTCTGTGCTGACAGCTAGCTCAGAGCCTGGAGCCTGCTTCAGATTCTGTGTCTCTCTTCTCTCTCTGCCCCTCCCTTGCTCACACTGTCTCTCTCTCCCTCAAAAATAAATAAAACATTTTTTAAAAATTTTTAAATAAGTGGACAGTGAGACCACCAGCATTATTTTTCTCTGCCAGTGTTCAGCGACTTTTGCACAGAAGTGAAAGAGATTGCACTAATGGAGACTCCTAGAATGAGTAAAGCACAGTAGCCTGGAAAATTCGAATTTCATTTTACATCGATCAAAAGGTCATGCTCAGGACTGACCATTTTCCTTATTACAATCACATAGTTCTTTTGACTTGGAGTTTCATTTGCTTATTGAGGCTGTAGAGTTAGAATGTTTTCATGAATAGAGATGTGTTCATTCTCAGGCTTGATTTCAAACATTGTAAAATTATGTTAGAGAGACTGCTAGTCTGTTATTATTCTTAGAATTCCAGCGACTGCTCAGTCAGAATTTGTTTTTTGTTGTCACCCATAAAAAATCAGCAGAAATTAAAATGAGCAGCGTAGAACTATAGGATGGGCTGAACCAAAAATGTGTGGTCCCGAGACAAAGGGAAGCCGTGGATCGTAGCTGAGCTGAGAGAGCAGCCAGCAGGCGTGCCGTGGCGGAGAAGGAGTTCTGTAAGTGCGTGCGTGTCTTCTGCGTTCAGCTCAGGAGGCGTTGATGTGTTTGTTTCTTGGCATGAGAGACGTGCAATGAGGATGGGAATGTTTTCTAAAACACAGGTGCAATACAGTAGAAGATGGAAAGGAAACTGTGAATTTCAAATAATGGCATCTTAGCAGCATAAGCTTGAATCCGTTTCTACTCCAAGAACATATAATGTTCCCAAACAATGTACCATGTGCGTCTTTAAAACCAAGATAAGGCACAGCCACACTCTGGGGTCAAGAAGGCGGGCGTTCTCAGTGAAGCCTGGAGATCTGACTCCCTCCTAAATCCGATGTGAAACAGATGTGAGGACCCAGGTATAAGCCGAGGTTGCAGGTTTAAGGAAAGGGTGCCCTTGCTGTTCAGGAAGCCAGCCCGGCTGCAGGGCTGGAGTGTGCCACCGTGGCCAGGGCTAGGGAGATGTCACAGGCATGAAGGCCAACGCCCAGGAAGCAACAGTAGCCACTTCACTAGAGGCCACCACGGCCAAGACGTACCCAGAAGGACGCTGTGGAAGTAGACGAGACAGTGGTCAAACGTCTGAGAAACCAGATCATGAGAGAGAGACAGTGAGCCCAACAGAGGCAGAAGCTTACCCCTGAGGAACAGAGCAAGGAGTAAATGGCGTTGGAATAAGCCTGTTTAATGTTTTCAGAGAAATAAAGGAGCGATTCATGGTAATAGGAATATGAAGTTAGAAACAAGTAAATATTTCAAAGAAGCATTAGAGGGGCCTGGGTGATTCAGTCTGTTAAGCATCTAACTCTTGGTTTCGGCTCAGGTCTTGTGGTTTGTGAGTTCGGGCCCCACATCAGGCTCTGAGCTGACGGTGCGGACCTTTTTTGGAATTCTCTCTCTTCCTCTCTCTCTGCCCTTCCCCTGCTCACTCTCTCTGTCTCTCTCAAAATAA